>MU388748.1:328556-468217 GCA_022578815.1 Xylariaceae sp. FL0016
TGGTTCACCCGCACTGCTTGGTTAATCATGGGTTAAGCGCTTGCTTTGCTTTTCCCATTTGGGCATTGGCATTTGGTTTTGCGCGTTGGGTGTTTTTTTTTTCTCGTGTTTCCCCCCCCCCCCCCCCCCGGACGGCGGCTTTTTCCGTGTGATTTTTCTTTTTTTTTCTTTGGGTGGGATGTCAGCATGGTGTAGACAAGACATACATATTCATACATAAGGCATTGCTAGGCGTTTCGGATTAGAGCTGCTTGAGTACCCGAGTAGGTACCTGGGTAGGCCTGCAGTGCTGGTTGAAGGAGGGGTAGACGCGATATCACATACAGGTATACACACTGGCCTCTATATTAATTCTTCCACGGGACAGCAATGTTCCTGAAACATGTCATAGATTTTCTTGATGATATGAGTGAATGCGTGACTTAGAAGCTAGGTGGTTTTTGTGGTTGTGGGATTGATTCTGTGGACTCTAAGAATAAAAGTTGCATGCCGTATTATTGTTGTCGTATCAAGAGCTTCCCAAGCCTAAAGAATCCTCGACTCGTCATAATAGTGCACTTTAGAAGCCCGCAAACGTCAAAAATGTCTACCTAGCGCGAATCAAATCGGACCTGGGCATGCCTCTTTGGAGGCATTAGGCTCATCCTGCCTGGAGAGAGGCATGGCGGTCAAGATTGAGACCGCCCAGTCACTTCGCCATGACATAACTGTTATGTGTATCTACGGACATGCACCTAGGTAGCTGAGGCGCAAGGCGGGCTTTCACTGCCACAGATGTCCGCGGCTGTCATCGTGTGGATGGCATTGTCTCATTGTGTTATGGGTTGGCGAGCTCGTGTCATAGTCACGACCATGGCTGTGGCTCACTGGATCAAGGCCAGCACAGCGTGATGTGGGAACGAATGAATACAGCCGAGCCGTCAGTTGGCGGGTGTTGGATAAGGGAAATATGAGTGATGTGCTCGTAGGCAGTGGCGTTGAGAAGAAGATAGATTAACATCTTATCGTATGGCATAGAGTCAGTAAAAACTCGAGCGCCTGAATAGAGAAGGCTCTCTCGCTTTGGAGGCTCCCTCGTGTCGAGGTCGTGTCCTTATTGCTCCAGCTCTTGGATTACAAGCTTCGACTAACACATGCTGATTCAGTATATCCAATCGGGGATTATAGACACCTCTTGGGCAGGTGCTGCTGTCTTGAGAAGTTTGACCCTCAAAAGATGTTTGCGAGCCCGGGATTATGTTGTAGGCATATTCATGGTTTCATGCTTCACTTTCAAGGTTCTCTCGCCCTGGCAAGCTGCGCTAAAAGGAGTACCTACTCGTTGATACAACTAGACAAGATTGCCACGCGAAAGGGCGTCGTATCGTGTGTTATGGAGCTCTGCAGCAGAGTTTTGAGCAATGGTAAGGAATGCAGTCGTCCTGCTTGGGCAAGGAGAACCCCGGTGGCGTCCGTCCAGATCATGTGTATTAATACATACCCAGTGGTACTCAGTGACTAGAATGGTACTTCGACTACTGGATCATTGTGATCACTGTAATCAAGATATGAAGGCATATCATATGTATAAGCGCGCTTGAGGCGCCTGGGAGACCGTCGCCGTCGCCGTCGCCGTCGTCGTCGTCGTCCCTGTGAGCGCTACGGCCCGGTTTCGAGAGAGAGAAACTGATGTGACTGGTCGGGATTGAATGGATTTACATTTACACGGAGCCAGCCGCAGCTGGAGGGGCGGGTTCTGGGGCGGTAGGGCATAGCGACGATCGCGATGATCACTCACTGCCGATCAGGTCCAGAACGTAAGACCTCAACACGCCTTGCATTCACCACGTTTGGACCTTGCATTCGCTCTCTTGTAACACACGTTACACACCTAAATTAGCGTTCACTGGTCAACCGTGGTGAGTTTCTGCTTGACGAACAAAACCACATGTACTCGGGGAGATTTAGCCGGCATACAGCATGCAGGAAGGCAGCGGTATGCAGACGTCTAAGCACACAGCGCGACGCGACACGAACACACGGGAGCGAGATGCAAGCTGAGAGCTGCCAGGGCCTCAGATAGATGGGCGTCCGTACGTCTACTGGCCGTCACACCAGGTAGAGGTAGGACTCAGGTGAGTTTCCGTCGGCACTCCGTAGCAATATCTCGGGTGCGACGGATTGGTTTTGTCGCTGCCCCTGCAGCAAGCAGAGCGGTGCTACATACTTTGTACATGCATACATACGATACATACAGCCACATTGTACAACGCAGTGCAGTGTAGAGGCGTATTTCGATGTCCTGAAGGTATGTAGACAGCTACATTGTCGAGATCTAGCATCCATCGACATGGACACGGGAGCCAGCCCAGTGTCGCGTGTACGCTGCTGACTGGTTGAGGCTCATCGCAGCCCTAAGATAATGAGATGGTCTGATGGGGGATCGAGACGCGGTCGAGAGAAGGGGGGAAGGATGTGTCTTGATTGGCTGAATGCTTGGGTTGCCGGTTGACGAGTGAGGTCTCCTCAATGGCAGGTGGTCTCAACATGGCCTCATTTGAATGTCACAACGGCCAAATGACTGGCGAGATATTGATTACCGACGCTTTGGATATCGAGGCAGCTATAGGTTGTTGGTGAGATTTAACGAGTGAGGAGCGGGATGATTGACTCTTTGGCCCATAGTACTTTGTATACAGAACGTCCAAGCAACTATATCAGATGTTTTAGCGGTAGAACCTCAACGGGGCGTCAACGCGGTATCCTGGCCGGCTGGCCGGGTACCTTGCAGCAGTGTCTTAACCGTGGCCGCTTAACCGGGAGAGACATTGGTGTTGTTCGATCCGAGAGTACATGCATAGGTAGGTAGGTAGTCAGTCCCTTGCTTGCGGCTGTCTTAGGCGGGTATCGGTCCCAATAGACGACGGACATTAGTTCCTGTGTTGTACTAGAAGACTTCCACAGAACGCCTTGGTGGTAGCTAGGGGCTCAATTGGCGCCAACTCCGGCCTGCACACGATCTTTGCTCCCAAGACTAACTACTGGTCAAGAAACGTGTCGGACAAGAGTCTAATGGAAGAGCACCTAGATACGTCAGCATTGATATTAGTAAGAAGAAGCTGGAGCAGGATTTCTCAGGCCATTCAGCAATTCGATAGTGTGTCAGCAAGGAATGCTAGGCATATCCAAGTTTGTAACTTCCTAGCGATATATAAATTTCTGTCATGTAGCTGGACCTTGGTACTTTACTGCAGTCTGCAGCTGAGTGGAATTGCATTTGCATGGCTCTGCATCGCCTCTTTGCCTTGGGGTCTCATTGGCTGAACAGCCCGACTACCCCTGACTTACACGAGGCTCATTGTGCTAGCATCCGTGTAAGCCGTGGCTGCCGTGTGGTAGGTCCTTAGGTAGGTCCCTTAGGTACCTAACAAAGCGCCTAACTCAGGTACTAATAAGAAGTAGGTAGGTACTTCTTTACCTAAGGTATTATTACTATGACTGCAGGTGCTACCCAACCTTCTTCGCTCCTGCTGTTTGATTGCCAATTCAGGCACATCAAGTATTGAAGTGACCAATTTGTAGGCAACCAACCCGCATGCTGCTTCTGCTATAGTAATACACTGAGAAAATCGTTATTTGTTGATCTCGTCTTTCTACCTCTTCCAGCTACTTTCTGACTCAAATAATCACGCCCTGTCTGCGCAAAGAGGGGTGATCTGATAAATTCAGGACTAGACATCCACTGCAGAAACCGAGATGGTAGAGGGCCAGAGCGCTGTTATGCGCAGAGCAGCTTCGTGATCGATCGAGAGCGCTACATTATTCAATGCTGGGATCTGATTTACCACAGCTGTAGCTGCATTGGCTCGATGCGCCTTGGGACATCGAACCCTCGTTCAATATTCTGCATCCCTGCCGTCCAACTGCCTGTCACTTGCGCGCGCAGGTCTGGATTCTCTGTCTCTTTTACACTTTCGCTTCGATCTGCCGGCCGGCAGTGAGCAATGAACATGAGGCTTTTGTGTCTCTCCCATACTAGGAAAGCTCCCTTGACGAGCAACGGAGTTCAGCAGTCATGAAAGACCAGCTGGCTAGATACGGCTGACTCGGGCCACGATGCGTCCCCATCTGCCAGACTGCCAATTTGCCAAGCGGCGACGGACTTGAGCTCAAAAGTCCACAACGGGGACTTGTGTGGTTACGATGGCACTCGCTCCTCGCTGCTATCGCCCAAAAAAGAGGCTTCGCGTCCCAGACTATGTCGATACTATGTACAGAAGCGCACACCGTTGACGAGTCAGCCCCCAACCTGGCCTCTTTCGGTGCGCCTGCAGCCTGCCATGCGTTGCCCATGCGCCCAATCTTGACCAAGTCTTGCCCAGTCTAAGCCGGTGTCGTCTCCGCTCTGCATTTGATTACCACCCTACCCACGTTAACCCCCGATGCCCACGAAGCGCCCAGGTCTAGACTATTCTTTGCTTTCCTGACCCATGGTCCCATTGTGTCACTCGTACTGGTACATTTGTGTGCTTCTCGGGCCTTCAAAAGCCTGTATGGCCCCAGTCCATAGCTAGCCAGTTGCCGGGCACGCGAGGAGAGGAGAAAGACAAATAGAGGTGACCGGCTTCCCGAGAGATATACTCTCTCGGCTGCCCATATACCCATCATTAACTGGTCCTTTCCTGCTTCCAAGGTTTTAATATCTTGAATCAACCCATCACCAGCACCTTTGGCCTCCACCTCCGCCCGCTCCTCGCCCAGATCGACTGTGCCTGGCTGCCGTCACCCTGAAAACGGCAGCGGCATTATTGTTGGCTATAGCAGCGCACCACCTCATTGGTACTGCTACACTCTCCACCACGGGGACCATTCATTTACCCGACAGTCTCGATATTGGCCATCGCCCTCCAACTGCCTTCTTTTGTTTTCTGTCGCTGGTCATCCGAGGGTTTTGGACGTTCCCTCTTTCAAAGCTTGGGGATATAATAATACTTGAACGACGCACCTCTGCTTCTGACTAGGAAGCTGTCAGCTATAAGATCAGCTACAGCTGTTCATCAAACGTCGGACTCAGCTTCAAGTATTGATGCCGGTTGCCTCCGTTGGATTTCAACTTTCGATTCTGGACCTTGATACAAGTCGGTCTATACCTGGCTATCATCCACAAACTACCTGAACATCAGATGAGCCTGGGCATACGAGGCATGTTTGGTCGTTAAAACATTTTTGCAGATCGGCCACCTACTGCTGCAACCATGGTGGTGCCGACCAACGGTATGTCGCTGCCGCTGCGCCGCGGGCGCGATCCACCCAACCCTGTCGTTTCACCCAGAGTACCTAGAATACATCTAGCAGTGATCTTCCTCCTAATTTCCTGTTGGATGTCCCTGGGTGCTGCTATTTCTCTCGACAGTCCCCCACGACCGACCGAGACAGCACTGTTGATCGATACACGAATTCCCGTCTTCGTCGACGGCCATTGGCAGATCATGTCTGAAGAGGACCACCGCCAACTTCACGTTCGCGGTGCTGCGTCCAATGTCGGGGCCACGACGACAATCGCAATTGACGTTTCCACCGTTACGGCTGATCCGACCTCGACGACAACGACGGCGAGCCCCTTACCCAGTCCTTTTGATGGCGCATTATCTGCCAACTTCTCCAACGACGACGCCTGCCCGGATTTCATCAACAACTTCCTAGCCAATTCGACGTTCCAATCATGCTATCCGGTTTCCATACTACTGCAGGTTAGTGAAATAGAGTTCTAGCCCGCTGTGGCGCCCGTCAATAAGGCAAAAATGACTGACAACCCCGATTAAGAGCTCCACGTCCTTTTTCCAGGCCGAGAAATCACTGGTTGCCATAACGCAGACCCTCGATCACGCCTGTGAAGCCGATGTCAACTCGTGCACGACCTTCCTCAGCTCTCTCGCTGATGAAATGATATCGGACGGCAATTGTCGCACCGACTGGAAAGAGCAAAACGCACTCGTCACCCAGGCTTACTATGGCATGAAGAATTATAATACGGTCTATAAAGCGACTTGTCTAATGGACGAAGAAACGTCATTATACTGTTTCGCCGACGCCGTCACAAACTCCACGACGGCATCCAACGCGTATTTATATTACCTGCCGTTTAATTCAAGTCTTCCCGAAACCGCAGCACCATCTTGCAACCAATGTACGAGTCAAACTATGGGGATTTATCAGGCCGCGACATCCGACCGTGATGCCATGATCTCGTATACGTACGAGGGCGCAGCAGATCAGGTCAACAGTATTTGCGGTACTGAATACGTCAACACAACCCTCGCAGCTGTGACAAACGGCAATACTGCAGGCACGATACATCAACCATCACCTTTGCTATTACTGTCTTTCCTCGCCATGGGCCTTGCGCATTGGATATTATAGGGCACGACCCAGTAGAACGACTGATTTCCTCAGGCTCTCGTTAGCAGCGTGTTTGGAGTTTTTTGGACCTCCACTGGTTTTATTTTGGGTCATGGGACACGACTGAAGTCGTCTTTTTTTTTTTTCACGGCCGTCTTTTTTTTATGGTGGCACGCGCTTGGCAAGGCACACTTTTTTGATACCCCTATACTACGGTCGCACTCGCGCCTTTTTCTTATTACTAAAGCTACTTCACTGTACATACTTTCTGGACTGGATGGTACAAGGCGCGTGTCTGGGATGGTCGGGATTACCAAAAGGATATATAAGGATATCCGGAAGACTTGGTCCTCAATGAGGATGTTGAGCCGACGGTCGTAGACACCAAGACACGATCTTGAGTCCGTCATGATCATGATTGAAGGATGGAAGCACTATCGGAACCATGATACATTCGCCAACACAGTCGCGGGGAATAATTACTCTATGTACATACAGTTACATAGCCTGTAATGTATGAAACATCATCAAGACTGCAAATGGGACCCGAAATACAGCTTCTGATCCATTACTTGCAAGAAGCATGAAGCACATAAGCGCCATTCCCAGGCCAACAGGCTCGTTGCCGCTGCTAGTGCAAAAGTGGAATGCATCCTACGCAGTACAACCCTCAATCCAAAAACCATAATCCAATCTGCCAGCGACATTGTTATCGCCAGCACCTATAGTACTATTCTGTTTCGTCTCGTTTCGTTTCAGTTCGCCCCGTTTCGTCCCATTTCCTCTCCCCCATTTACTGCACAATATTGGAGGAGAGGTAGCAAACACTCAACAATGCCCTCCACAACGAGGGGACGAGGCATTCCTACCTCCCGGCTACAAAGTGCAGGCGATCTCACCTGCACTAATAACAAGCAATGCCCACCTGAAACGAACAGCCGCTCGCCGCAAGCGCGCGCACGCATTACACCCTCACGTGCATCGCAAATACGAAGGGCTGCCGTGGCAGCACATAATTTCCTACCCACGGACGCAGCACAGCCCCAATGCAGGACAAGGAAAACAAAAAAAAAGTGGTCAACAATTTGGGAAACATACATACATACTGCCTGCTTAGATTTCAAGGTTCACTACCAAGACAACTCCCCTCCGCTGATCTCCCGCCGCGCAGTTTGATCGACGCGAGAGATATGGAGAAAGAAGGACAGCACATCCCGACAGCCGCGCGCTATGTACCTTGCGTTAGCGGTAGATTTTAGCAATTGCCATGCGTACCTAACGCAGGAAGCGAAAAAAAAAAGCAAACGCAAGAGAAGAAAAAAATAGAGTATACATGTAGAAAGGGCCCCAACGCTGCTTGGCATCTATATCCGAGATTACATACATACACACAACCTTGTAGTGCGCTACTGCACGAAATGCTGCTGGTGCTTGTTTGCTTGCTAACTGCGGTATGTACTCCCGCGACTGTAGAGCCTCTCTTCCTTGAAGCCTCTCCCCTTTTCCCTTCCCAGGGCTCTCTTGCTCTCTTTCTCTCTCTCTCGCGCTTGCGGCATGCCCATCCGGAGTCTAGGCGTCTGTCCTATGATTAGTAGCTACCACGGCTACACAGCGCATCCTTTCCCGTTTCTCGTCTCCCCGTTGCAGCTCTCCGCCTCCTGTTCACAACCAGGGGGTTTGCGCAAGAAAAAAAAAAAACTGACCTATTATATCTAACCAAGTCTAAGCTTGTCTGCGCAATCATCTCGTAGCTGACGAATGTGAACGTGTTGGCGTGGAACCCGGCGAACACTTGGGGGCGGGGTTTTCCGACCCCAGATAGATGGTTCTTCCTGATAATTGGAGAAATCCATACATCAAGCATGCGCTGAGAGGAAGCGGCACAGAGCTTACCTAGGTAGCTATGCGGATCGGCTGATGCGAGGTCACCAAATTTACGGAGGCCGGGCTCAGCTAGATGCCAATAGAGCCACCTGACATATCTGACGGCCCCCGTCAGCCATCAGCCATGGACAGGGACGACATGTTTGATACGACTTGAAAGCGACGAACACCTCAGAAAATTCACAATTGAATTGGACAGTAATACTTTTTTTTTTTCTCTATCTACACGCCATGCCATCTAAGCTATCCTACAATCTATGACGGATCTTCCGCCCTGTCCCACCGTACGAAAAATCTATCAGGAGCAACTCAGCCCCCGGCCATTTCTCTAATCCGCAAACCCAAACACCTCGCTTACAGCCAGGACATTCGTTCGCACACCCAGCAAAGTGACCATAATCCCAATCAAGTCTACCGTCAGCAGCACCGCGGCAGCCATCATGAACCTAGGACAAAACACGCGGAACAGCATCAAGTGCCGCCGCAAGTATCCAGCCCAGGCCATAGTAGCCAGGCTCTGAATAGCGTAATATGCGACAAACGCACCCAGCGCACGGCTGACGCTCTCAATCACACCCTTCCGCTTTGGCGACGTCTTCCACAAGACGAGAAGCGGTACGGCGACGGCGGCGATGATCTGACCCGCGAATGTATTGAGAGCGACGACGATCGGCGTCCAAGGGTACCGAATCGTGGAGAGCGGAATAAAGGCGCTGTCCCACTGTATGGATGAGAGAACAGCTTGGTGACCTGTTTTGAAGTAATGGTAGTTGCCTAAAAGAGCGAGTGTCACGGGGCCTATGGTCTCCGTGCCGATGTTATTGAGGTCAACGATCTCAGATAGAGAAAGTATCTGCCAGAGCATGATCGCAATAGCGCCGCCTCCCATGGGCTTCGACAAGAGAATGCAGGCACAGGCGATGTTGATGGGTAAGAGAAGATATCGAGCACCGTTCGTGTTGCCGTAGCCGAGAACCGTTATTTGTGCTGTTCGGCTGTTGGCAGAAGTTGTGAGGATGGAGATACATGGTGGTGCCCACACGAATGCAGTAGTGCCGGCCACAAGAGCAAGAGCAAGAACTAGCTGTGCAAGAGTGACATGGAGAAGTTTGAGCATGGCCTCAGAGATCGATGACATCCATTCACCGTTGCCTGCCGCGTCAAGTGTCCAGTAGGCCGCCGATAGCAAGAGCATGGCTCTTACGACGTACCCGATCCACGTGGGTGCAAGGCCTTCATACGACCTGGAGGTCATCATATAGGACTTGATGATGGATGGGAGAATAATGAACACGGCAAACGGCACCACTAGTTGCCAAGGCGCCGACGTCGACGAGTTGGCTGACGCATAATATGTCGAAGTGCAGTACGGCATCTGCTCGTCTCTGCACAGCTTCGAAAATGAAATTATGCGGCTGAGCACGACAAACAGGACGGAGTGATAAACCCCCAAGGTCCGCTCGGAAATGCTGTCTCTTCCAAGTGCAGCAATAGCACTTGTCAAACCAAACGTTGCCAGGAAGAATAAGGAAATGGAGTCCTCCCAGATGGTGTACGAGTTGGACGCGAAGCCAATCGACTGGCTGGCAGCAAAGATGACGGACAGCCAGCCCCAGAAGCTGGTTGGCATGAGGTTGACCATACTTTTGCCTCCAACCTTGAGCATGGTGAAAGTCACAACCGACATACTCACGATGGCCACCGCTGCTGCTACCGACAGCCACTCCTGCGACCCCGTTGCTACTACCACACCGGAGCCAGCAGCCCCTACCGACAATCCACTAATGAGCCCAGTCGTCACGAGGGACTTTGTAAGGGTCTTGTATGACGCAGCTTCCGCTTCTGGACTGCCTTGAAGCTCCAAGCTCTTCTCAGCAGCATCCAGATCCTCGTCATCAAGTACAGCGAAATCCTCGTCTTCATCTCGTGAGACGTAAAGAAGCAACAGGACTACGCCATATGCCATTATAGAAATACCCGTGACCATTTTCGGGATATCAAACGTAGACCAGAGATCCTTACATATCCTGAGCGTCTCTTCCTGATAGGCAGTGTAGGCGTTGTAGACGGCTTGCCAAGGCTTGGATTTACTCGTTGACGTCGCCAAGCCTTCAGCCTCGATCCAAAGAGAAGCAGGCGACCCAGGAGTGGAACTTTGTTGTAGTCCTCGTGCCGTAAAATAGGAAGCCTGATACCTCCTTATCCCTGCAGACGCCATGCTGGAAGCAGCAGCAAGTCTGTCCCAGGCATTGCCCTTGGCCCCAGCGAAGGTTTCCTCAATTGGACGTCCCAGGTTATTGTATGGAATGGGGATGCCTAAAAGAAGTGCCAGAGTCGGGACTAGGTCAATTTGATTAACAGGTCGTTCCTTCGCTGTTGCCGGCGGAGTGACGAAATCCGGGTGCGTTCGACCAAAAATGGGTCGCTTGGAGTACATCCACAAAGCGGCCTCGACCTCATCCGGACTTTCACCACCGTGGTCGCCTTTGCTATCCATGCCATGGTCTCCCATCACTACCAATAGCGTGTCATCGTCGATTTTCTCGGTAAGTTCCCGGACGAAGGCGTCCATCTGCCGTAGCTTCGCCGTCATGGCCGCATGATTGGGCCCGTATCGATGACCAGCGTGATCAACGCCAAGGAAGTGTCCTATCAAAACATCCCATTCGCCCGTCCGCTCCGGTTCGACCAAGGGGAATATGTGATCCAATACACCGTTATCCACTGTGTGTAGATCCCAAACATTGAAGCTGTCATATGCCCTGCTGATATTGGATTGAAAATAGTCTGGGAACAGGGCCGTCCATGTGTCGTCCCCGAGATGGACTATGCGCTTTCCATGATCCCGGAGCTGCATCAGAAGATTGTCTTCCTCAATCGCCGTGCCCGCAAAATTGGCCCCTATATCAACGAAAGTAGGCAGTGTGCCAGTCGTGAGACCCTTCAGGCGTTGAAGAGTAGCGGTGGGTGGGTCGGCGATGAATGGACGCAGGAACGAGTTGCTGGGCGATCGGATAGAGGATTCGTAGAGGAAGGGCATCGCATTATGGTATATCTCGGCCTTTTCCTGGTCTTCGACCGGTACCGTAAAGTCGTATCGCAGAGCATCAATCAAGATGACAACTGCCTTGTTGAAAGTCTTTGGGTGCCAGCAACCACCATCCACAGTCCCTTTGCCATCCCAATTGAGTAACGGATCGATCGGAGAGTTCGCACATTCAGACTTTTCATCCAAAACCAGCCTTGTCAAGAGGAAACCACTCGTGAAAAGCAGGATGCCTATGACATGCATAAACAGCATCCATATCCAGAAGCCAACGGTCCAAGAGCAGCGACGCTCAAAAGCTGACTTCCTTCGAGCCTCCAGAGCCGTCGTCTGCGCATCAGCTCGTCCCGTAGGCTTGGCTTGCTTCTTGGCTGCATCCTCCAGCTCCTTGATGCGTTTGGCTCGAGCCCATTCTGCGGCAATGGTTTGGTGTTCGGAGGGAGGAGACTTTGGACCGGTTTTGGCGGGCATGGCTTAAGGGGGAGGAGGGGAGAAAGTAGGAAGAAGTGGACGTGTCACTTAAGATGCAGTGGCCGCCATTGACCTCTAATAAGTACAGCAAATAAAATGAAATACAATATCTAAGGAATTCACAAAGGTATCATGGCGTGAACGAGACTGTGAGAATGAAAAGGTCAGGTTTGGACTGCGGACTGACTTGAAATGAAGCTGTTTTATGAAGCTTTCTCCAAAAAAGTAGTCGGCGTCCACGGTGGCATTTGGGCGCGTTCATAGTGGGGAAGACTCCCTGGACCGAACCCCGCCTCACTATGTGCATGTATCTCGGTATGCCCTCAATGCTCTCTGTCCACCTGATGGCCATCTCCTTTCTCGTATTCAATGCTTCCAAGTCACAGTCAATTGACACTTCTCCTCATCATGCAAAAGATTCACTTAACATCGGTCTATAGATATCTGGGAGGGCCGTTTCAATGCTGACTGGTCAAGAGAGGGAATGAATCTTGGGAGAACTGAAATAGACTGAAATATCTGCCCAGCTATCCGCTAAGTACTCAATAACTCATACGACCATTCTGAACTTCAGGAGGTCGCGTTGGACGATGTCGTCCTTCTTTTTCTCGAGTTCTTCCATGTCCCAGCAGACGCTGACGTACCTCCCGCCCAGCCACGGCCTATGCTCTTTGCCCAACCACATGATCGTATCCGCCGGCAGCTCTGGCTCGTCAACTAACATCTTGTGCATCTCCTCCGGCAGCCCATACGCTAACTCCGTCTTGACGCTTCCAGGGTGGATAGCGAAGCAGACCAGGCCCTTATCCGCATACTCCACGTCCATGAACTCGGCGAGCCTGCACACGGCAAACTTGGCCGATTGATAACCACTCCCGCCGGGCCTCACCATCAAGCCACCATAGCTCGACGTCAGTATCGCCGTCTTCAGGTCGCCCTTGAGCAACAGCGGGATGCAGCTGTTCAGGGTCAGGGCCACGCCCTTGACGTTGATCTCGTACGTGGTCCACCACTCCGCGGCGTTCAGCTCGCCGATCGGCTTCCAGTCCTCGAGGTAGCCGGCGTTGCAGACCAGCACGTCGAGCGCGCCGCCGAAGTCCTTCGTGATGGTTTCCGCGGCCGCCTTGACGCTGTCCTCGGACGCGACGTCTAGCTTGACGGCGACGACCTTGGGCGCCTTCTTGCGGCCGGCGTTGGCGGCCGCTTGCTTGATGTCGTGCTCGAGGCTCGAAAGGTCGGAGCGCGCCCCGATGGCGATCTTGCCGCAGCCAGCTGCTGCATAGCTGAGGGCCGTGGACCGGCCGATACCCTTGGAGGCACCGGTGATAAAGACAGAACGGCCGGATAGATCCGCCTTTTCGGGCGAGATGTAACTGTAAGTATCGGTGTAGGTCTTGGAGATAAAGTTATGGACTTGGCCCTGGTTTTCTAACGGTGACACCATCGTGAATGATTTATCAGGAGCAGTTGCAAATCCGCTATTGTGTTCATACCAGATTGACGCGATGGCTGCAGAGGCGCAATATTCAAAGTCCCTTGGACGGTTTTATATCGTACAGTAGCATCCAGTCTGGCGATAGCAGAGCTGCGGCATACGCCTGTCCTTGACGTCAATATGGAGCACCTTGGATTCGTGCCGGCTAGGAAGTATGGAGCTGCTATCGCTTTGTAATGGTTGTGAGCCTCCTGAGCAATTGCTCCTCACCCCGCTGCTGTGATCGGATTTATGCTTTTAGCTTTGTTATCCCCTTTTTATCCGAGTCCGTCATCATAGGTGCATCATTAACGTTAGGGAATGCCTTCACATCGCCCCCTTGAATCCAAATATGCACTTTTCTTTATGAGGTTGTAAGCTCTGTCCGGGGATGCTGATCGGAGCTAAGATATATCCGGAGTGGTTGTATCTCGCAACTTCTCACCTCTCGGTAGTATCAACGGCCCGCGCATCAGGTACTCAGACAGTCCGGCCAGCCAATTTTCGATGATACCGTGACCACCCAGATAGATACCCGTCGTAGCCATTGTAGAATATCGAGACCATCATTTTCTAGACACCCGTGTCCTGGGGCTTTGAAGGACACTCCTAAGCTAGTTGGTTGGTCGCCCGATCACCCCGTGAGACGCCGCCGAGATCTCCGCCCATATCTCCGACAGAGTGCGACCTACGCCGCTTTACTCCGGGCTCACCAACATGTATCTAGGGTTATACCACCGTTTGCTCGCTATATCCGTGCACGGGTCCCAGAGACACGGCAAAACGTAAACAGCCGCGCCCGGGACCGTGACCGAGAAATGCAAGTCTGCAAACCCTACCATCAAGTCTCACCAGGCGAGGCATCGGCTCCCAATTGTATATACTCGAGTACAGATCCTCGACCTGGGGACTGGGCAAAGGCAACGCGGGAGTATACTAGACAAGTACTAAGCCCAGGGCTTCCCCCACATTGGTCCCGGCCACCACTTCTTCCCGCTCCTCACCAGCACGACCACGTACTCTGGTCTCCTTTCAGACCGCAAACTCGTCTGCTCCCATCGATTCGAGCTAGACAGACCCGAGAACCTCAAGGCTACCACTCGCGGCTAAGGTCCAGGCCTCTGAAGCTTGCGAGACTCCCGCCCGGGCGACCTCGCGATGCCAATCTGACAGATCCCTCTCATCACAGTCTAGAATCTCCAGCAAGGCTCTTGAAAGTTGAAAGCTCAATTCCGTCCCCGTCACGAGCAGATCTACTCTTCGAAAGCTCGACTCACTCACACTTTTTATGATCCACCACCTTGGATGTTGTTCGCCCGCATGGCAGGCGCTTGATCATTCGCATTAGGTGAGCACCGGAACCGACACCCACGATGGCGTCCTACCTAGGTCTAAGCGACATCCGAGCTTTGTCCAAGGCTACAAAATGCGAGAAAAGCTGGGTGCTGTGATGGAGTTCTTCCGAGTCAAAGAGCTCGAGCTAACGCAGGAACACCTGCAAGCAAGAACGGGTTGGTGGGCCCTGCTGGCCGGGGAAAAGTGGATTGGCCGCCGCGTTTCAAACGGAGTGCTCGGAGCGACAGATCTGTGCACGTCAATAGCGACTTGGGGAGTATTCACACGGGGACAGTGAGCCATGGTTTCTTCGGGCAATTGGTATTAATTATACATTTAAGAATATATGGGCGCCGCCACAGTTGATCCCGCTGGTCTCGCTGTCTGACCCTTCTACTGCAGAGAGCACAGTAACAAATAGGGACGATATTTGTTTATACACGAGGCCGATATATACCCAAAGCCCAAGGATGTCTTTAGAGGGACCACCCTGCATTGACACCCTTGCTGGTCCAAAGTGCGGTACGTCAGCTCTTGACTCGGCCGCCGTGTCCCAGGGGCGAATTAGAAGTTAAACAGTAGCATCTGGCCGGTAGACAGTATTGCGTAATTCATGCGTCGAGTGTGATCTTCTGATCTCCACTACATATATACCAAGGACAATCAAAAATCGCTGAGGAACGGATAGTGTTCGCTATGGTCGAAGACGTCGATAGATATCCACGAGCAGATTATGAGAATTGAGATCGGTCCTTCTCTTTCAGCCCGCCGATTTGATCCATATCAATGGAGTAGAAGCCCGTCTTGCTCTCCTTCTCATAGGCAGGCAGCTGCTCCTCGTGATAGGGCTCAAGGCCGACGCTGTGGTCTCCAACTCGCACAACAACGACACTGCCCTTCTTGCTGCGACCTTGCTCGTCTTGCTCATCGGGGAAAGTGATGTGAATCTCCGGAACGTTACTGGGCGAGTGAGGAGGTGATTGTGGGTCAGAGAGCATAGGCCGTCCATTGTTGAGGACGAGTACACTTGATCGGCCGTCGGGAGTCTGAATAGTCAAGCGACGGGTGTTGCGGCCGCCGTCGTGCTTGATATCATTGTATTGTGGAAGGACTTGCTCGCGCATGCGCTTTGCGTGTCGGACCCGTCGTAGGACAACGAGTAAAGCCACCAGGACCAAAGCAAAGAAAGCAACGCCCAAAAAGGCAATCATGAGGTTCATGATGGTATCGCCGTCGCCAATTCCGGTTTCCCGAGCGACGACAGACTTGCCGCGGGCAACGAGGTTACTGAAGGTAGACATTGTGACGGGTTGATCGGCGGAATTTAGTTGATTGATGATCTGAGGTTGCTTTGTGTTGCGTAAGGGATTCGTCGGTCCAGATAGATGTTCAAAGAGTGTTGGGCTGTGAGACAAGTTAGTAACTCCTTGATGTAATGTCTCACAAAAATCGATCCATTGATACGATAGTTCGGAGACACAGGAACGCAATGGAGTTGTAGACATACGTAAGGGATGGCCTCAGACTATCGGATACGAATCCAAAAGAAAAAAGACCGGACGGGATCAACTGGAAAGAGTGAAGTTGAACCCTGGTAGAGAATGAATGAATGAATGTGCGGCAAAGGGGCCGAAGAAAGAATGGACTTTCTGAACCGACGACAACGACAGCAACGACGATGAAGATCGTGGGAGGTTGAAAGGGAAAGGGAAGAGCAGGAACACTCGGGTTAGAAGAGGAAACGAACGGGAGAGAGATCGATCAACAATTGGCGGTGGGTCAGCTTAGCCAGGTGCTGCAGAGGCACCGGCGCGAATTGGGAACAGCGCCAGGAACAAGCGCTCAGGTCAACTGCCTACAGGCACAGCACAGGTCTGCTCGAGGTCAAGGTTGCTGCTTGCTTGGGGAGGGAGGGGGTAGCATTTGCGTTCTACTGGGGGCCTACTGAGGAGCCGGCTGACGAGATTGGCTGCTATTTCCGCCAGAAATTACAGGGAGGGCCAAGGCACCGCCCTGTGATTTGCTGCAGAAGTCGGTAGGCCAGAAACGAAACGAAGCAGTAATCTCGGAGATGGCCAATTGGAGCTGGCATCAGTGGAAAAGCGGGGCTGTTTGCAGATAGGAGTAGCAAAGAGTAGGATCGGTAGCAAGAATTAGCCAAGGATGGCACGGGGGGAAGGGGGAATAGCAACGAGGCAGCGCAGATTGAGGTTGCACTCAGTGATCCAAGCGTCGAGCCATGTCACGGCGAACTGGTCCAAGGAGAAATGAGCCATTGGCCAGAACCATTTGGCAATTGCTGCTGAACTCCTTCTCCTTGTCCATATCATCAACCGTGATAAGAAAGCCGCCACGCCCCGACCTGACATCTGCCTCAACAGCTATCGACACACATTGCGATGTAAGGAGTCTGATGTCAATCAGAATCAGATTCGCAGGCGTCGAGTGCCAGGTCCATGCCAGGCTCAAGTTGAGCTCTGGATCCAACATGGACATGTACATACATATGTACATACATACATGTCGTGTCCCACTCTCCCTCGGGATGAGCTTACGATGGAATCTCATTCAGCCTCTTTGAACTCCACTTTCTGGGGGTCAAGTTTGACATGATCAGAAACTGTCCCTAGTCATGTTCAGGTTGTATTGGTTCCGAAGAATGTATGCCTCCTCACACAATGGTACATCTGCGCTGGACAGCACATAGTCACCACACTTGGTACACAAACAGTCTCAGGGAACGAATTGTGCCCATGGACAAATGTGCCGGAGCGATCAACAACTAGCTGGATCCTACAAATCTACTGTCGACCGCCCCAGGGCCAATGTAGATTACTGTTGACTTCGCTGCTCTTACTACAAGACATGGCGTTATCGTTCAGCCGGGAATCTTACTAACGGTAGATTTATTCCCTTGTGGCCACAGAAGGCCTCAGACGCCGCTATTCACGACGGATGATTGTCCGAGTCTAACGAACATATTTGGAATTGCTTGATGTAAATTTCATCTATAAGCGCTGCATGGTTCCCTCTTTCCTTGAGACGATCTTGGGCTGACCTACAGATATCGAACGTAGTTGACACGATTGTCGTGCTTGGCCAAACAGCCATCTGAAGAGGCCGCGGGATATGTTGTCCGAGAGCAATCTTCTAAGAGAAGAATGTTGCATGACTTCATTGGCATTCTGACGAAGAAGCTACACCACCACGTAATAGGTTTGACACACCGCGGTCGACGCTTCCACGGCCCGAAGAATTGCAACTATCCGTTCGAGGGACTTCGTCCGATGCGATTCCTTTTCCAATCAAGGATTCGGGGTCCATGTTGGCAGATGAAGTTTGTATGTCTTGAAATCCCTTGGGATAGTCCTGCATAACCCACTTAGGCATTGACAGCGATATTCGCCAATGCCCCTCATTGTCACCAAGATTGATGAAAAGGCGTTGATCACTTGTCGTCATCTCCTCGTGATCTAGGCCTGCTTATCTGGTTGGTTTCTGTATGGCTACCAGAGAATCTGCATAGTCTCGTCGGCCAGACTGTCTCAGAAACCTGATGTCAACTGTGCTCAAAAAACTCACTGACAGCAGTTGTTTAGATGGAGAAACATGGCGCAACTAGACGAACGAGGAGTAAGGTCGATTGGGAATCCTGTGGCCGTCTACATGATTTGAAACGTATTAGGGCGTTGCGCAGGCGGTCACCTAACAGTTCGCCTGTCGAGGCCGAACTCGTGCTGCCGTGCAACTGATCGGGTATGTAGAGCTTGAGCAGGCAGATGCTCGTTGGATATGCCGACAATCGTGTAAGCGTAGCGGTATGACGGGCGTTGGGGGAGATGGAGGAGTCGAGTGAGACCAGCAACGATCCCTTTATGAAGGGCTTTGGAATGCAGACCTAGACTGGAACGAGAATATGGGATGGCGGTGCCCGTACACTCAGTCTGGCCACGGGTTAGAACGAGTTGACACTCACAGCTAACGAAACCACTTTTCTTCTAAGTAGATGGTTGGCACACGGCGGCTCTCATACAAGATGATTGAGTCACAGCCGCGTCATTCGGCGGTACGGCCATAACTTCGGGACGGGAGGGCCTGATCCAAGCTCTGACAAGCATGGGTCTTTCTGTACTATGGGCATTATTATGAAAGCCAGGCAAACATGACTGTCTTTGCAAACGACAGAGATGAATGATTGCTACCTTGGTTTTGGTGCTTCCTCTGTCACTCACGATGAGAGAGTTACGTGCTCCGTGGCCAATACATACGCATAGGTAAGGAAGCCAAGTACTTCGTGCTAAATTGAGCAAATCAAGAGTCTCGATGCAGACTCGTTGACTGTTCTCCAGGTCCTTCTTGGTGTGACGCTCAGTGCCTTTTGCTTCGTCGACTCCTCCTTTGGGTGCTGTCATATCAAGCAAACAAGCAACATATCGAGTTTTGAGTAAATGCCAAAAGACGTAGAGAGACATTGAGGGGAAGCCACATGAATGATCTGCGCCGGTTGCACAGTTCCCCCGTGTACGACAAAGTGATTATACTGTACGTCCTTGGAGGATGATTGTATAACAATAGTGCCCCTTGGCCACGACAACTAGGAGGATACTAGTCGGGTGAATATTGTACATATGGCCTCCCTTTACCTGGCTTCATGACCACTCCGCTCTCTTGATCGCTCTAGTAGATCGGCTATTCAATCCAAAGGGAGACAACGAGTGTGTATGTCCATGTGGCCGTCGTTGAAGTTGCACATATAGGTACATATCTTAGCAGCGGCACGGATTCACATTCCAGTCCATGTTGCCATCCCAACCCTCTGGACTTCTTCTCTGCCCTGGCCCCTTTCCCATCTTTTGGCCTCTAGGTTGTATTCGCCCTTTTCGGTGGCCAGCGTTTGTGCAAGAGGGTATGTAAAGCGCCGCTTGTTGCTGGACCCCAAAGAAAGATGCGGCGCAGTAACTGACATGCGGTTGGTAGTTTTGCTAGACAGCCAATTACATATCGAGCACGACCAACAGCGACGAGGTCGCAGGTACATACAGCACCACATATTGCCGCTTACGAAATTCGACAAGGCCGTACCGTGCATTGGGCCCCCGAACATAGCTACAGGTCGCTTGCAAAGTACCTATGCAAAGTACACAGCCGCAGATTGTAGGAGTATAATCGAGATCGATCTCACGCTCAGCAGCTATCCATCGAACGCGTCTTGGAATTTAGAGCCAGCATCCCAGGATCCCAGGACCTCAGCACCAGACACCCTAATAAGGCGCATCGAAAATAGCGGTTTACCATTAGGCTGTGCTTGAGTCTTCGGATAGACTGGACTCGGCTTGGCTGCAGCACGATCATTCCAACGGTCGACCGCACGCATAGCTAAGGCCGCCGCCAACGCAACCCGGAATTGACTTTGTCGCCGTGGGGGAATACAGAGAGCTCTGGACCAGCAAAATCCACGTGGACTGGCCTCGACCGATCATCACCACTATCGCCGCGGATTGACAGGTGCCCTGCCAGTCAAGACGCAACCCGTCTGCTGCCTAACCAACAAGTGTGTTCGGTGCTATATTGAATTAGAAAGACTGCCAGAGGTACTTGGTAAATCTACAGTGCATCCAGTCGATTTGAAGCGCCGCTAAGAGCGGGAGCCCCAATGTTTTAAGCCCAACCTAAGGTTGCGTGCTGCGTCGGTTGCGATTGCGCCAGCTTTTCTCGTCAGTCATCAGTTCATCGACAGCAGTCAAGACTTACTGGTACCTTCACCTGGGTAACACTAGGAGCCCGACAGTGCAGGAAGACAGGGCCAGCACTAAGTGCACACACAGGCACTACAGAGCGCGCCTCCTCAGCCAGCACAGCACAGACCAGGAATCGACCCCAATTCATCTACATACTTACACTTTTCCTACATTACGGGGGGAGCTGGTAGGGTTGGTGCAGCAGCCCCAGAACCCACTCACCCACCCATCAGGGCCATCGCGACGACCACTACCACCACTACCACCACCACCACCAAGCATCGCACGCCCAGCAAGGTCTGAGGTGGAACGTGGAGTCATTCCCGCGGGTTAGCGCACCGGTTCCTGACGCTTGACGAGAGAACAAACTTCCCATTTATCAGCCAATCCTGTCACCTCGAACCTGCTCTCCTTTCGTGAGCAGATTGAATTTTCGGTATCCCTCTCGAAGAGCGAGGACAAGAAGAAAACCGTCCTCGTCGTCTCTTGTCAATCCTTTCCATCTTTCAACTCACCTTCTTCCCGTCCCGTACATTTCCATCCCCATCTATCCTCGTTGATCTACGGTAAATATCTATCCTCGTTGATCTACGGTAAATATCTATCCTGTATCTCTGAGTACCTGTGTAGAAACATCATCTACTGGGCGCATACCCGTCCATATCTCAGTGTCTACATACCAGGCAATTATATGTCCGCAGGGAGAGCTTCCATAAACACATCCACTATTTCACCTAGATTGTACATACCATCGGGCTCACCCATCTGCCATAATTCCATTCCTAGGCAGACAAGGTAGCAACTACGCGGTTTCTCGGATCCCGGTCGCACGCCGTCGCTTTTCTTGCCGTCGCCCTCTAACATCCAACATCCATATGACATAGCACGCCAGAGCGGCCTGATCTGCACTCACTCTTCATATACATTGGGTACCTACTGATATTGCACGTTTTCAAACGGTCATACTTCTCCATCCATCTGCAGCTGGAGACGACTCGCTTCACCGTTCTCTCCTGCGTCGACGAGGTTGATTTCGTTCCGGTTAAGGCAACCAATACGGCGATAATTGGTCCGCCCTCGGCCGCCCACCAAGATAGATCGATCTACCTGCTAGGAGATACGATACCGTCTGCCCCGTCGGGTCCATCCCTGGAGGGATTCTTTGCTAAATTAGCTAAGACTGGTCCTAGCCCTCCCCCAGCCCAGGCGTTGCTGGTGTGGCCCTTGCAAGCCCTGTGGGATCTTAGCTGCAAGACAAGACCCTTGTCTCGTTGGCTGTCTGGCCGGCTTGGGTCTCTGTGTGGCCTTGCCTTGCTGGCGTCTGGCCCATCGAGGAGGAGTCTTTGTCACTTTCACCCTCCCGCTGCTAACACCGACCCTCTGGCGTGTCTGGGACTCGATTTTTTCCCCAACGACTCTCGATATTCATTCCTGGACGCGGCCAATCCGAGCCCGCCCTGCCACCCCTTCTCCATCTTTGCGACCCTGCAACCTGCGACCGCGAACGGTCAAAGGCAAAAGAGCCAAGCAACATTTTTGGTGCCGGCCCTACACAGGTAACCTGTACGGTAGGCACGGCACCTCACGCGAGTGCCAGAGCGATCCCACAGTACTCCAGGTAGTCGACAGGCAGGCAGACTGACAGCTCGTTCATGAACCTTTGATGCGCAAGGTGTCACCGTGTACCTAACGCTACACCACCGACTCCCAGCTGTCTGCTGCCTCTTTATCGTTATTCTCTTCTGCTCGTCAGCTTCCCTTAGCTGCCGTTTGACCACGATCCCGCGACGCCGTCCTCGTAGCCGGAAACGTTCATTCTTCATCCCTCCAACACCGTCCCCACCATTCACATTCGCGCACCCGTTACCTCCCTACATACCTACCATACCTGCACGCCTACATAGACACCCTCTCTGCCTCATACCTGCGCAGTCCTACTACCCTTCGCTTGACCGCCTCGCCCTGTGTCGCCAGCTTCCTGCTTCTCGTCGACGTCTTCACCTACAAGCGACTAATTCCCAGCAAGAACGATCTGGCCTGACGTGCGAACATCTCTATCCCAGTTAATATCGGACTTCGGCCTACGAAATAGCGACTTCTTCTTGAATACGCTCTAGATACAGCTGCTGCGACTTGGCCCATTTGACAGGGAACATCTGGATATGGTCCAGTGCATCGGGTAAGCTATGACTGAGCATCAGCACAGTGTTTCTCATCCGTCCTCGTGGGCTGCCTAGGCAGTGCTGGTGGCAGAGTCTGCGGCTCTGCTCCATCCTAGTTGCCTTTCCTTTGCCGTTCTCTCGGTGTTGGGCCCAATGCTAATCTAGATTTTTGCTACAAAGTGCGATTCCATTCAACTGATCTGTATGATTTACATACCATTATACTCGATACCCCGTATATATTTTACGACCGCTTGCGCTCCTCCTGTAATACGAGATATTCGACCGCCGGCTCGCCACGCCCAATATCGAGCATAGGGCTCGGACAATACATCTTATATCCAGACACATCCTGCTACACTTTTAAACGCCCTTCCGAACTGCGTACTTGGATTATTATTTCTTGTTCAGCTTGAACGAGCAGGACTTATGGCTAGTAATGTAGGTCCTCTTCTCTTTCGCTACAGACTACCTACACAAGGCACATTTCTTCCTTGTGGGATTAATGGCTGCCAAGGATACGTGGCCAACAAGATTGTGTGTTCTCGCGGTTGTTGGCCGTGTACTGCAATGACGCAACGCCCATTTCTTCAATGATAGCACCAGACTGTCAGCTTGACTTGTCCCTATTATTACACATCACTAATAGTCCTACCACCAGAAACGATCGAACGGGTTCTCGAATCCAGCTATGGGTGCCTCTAGCGACAAAACCTCCCAGCCAATGGGGTCGACCTTTGGCCATACAACCTGGCAATCGAACGGCATTTGGGGCAGTGGTTCCGTTATCGGCAGCTCCTTAAACCAACGCCGTGATACATCAGGTTCCAAAGGTATACTTCTGCATTCTCAACTGTCATAAAGCTTACTAATAGATCTCAGGATCCAACGAGCCTTCGCCAACGACTGCCTCCGGGTCAGCGCAGCTTAACCCTCTTTCCGAGCCCACGGGCTGGCTTCCCCCAAGGCCGCAATTATGGAATCACTCAGGGTCGACCCAGGGTCCCACCCACTCCGGCAGTGCCTCACCATCACGGACGAGAGAGAGCTTTCAGCATAGCTTCTCGGATATGAACACTGGCTCCCACGTGTTTCCATCGCGCCCGCCAGTCGGTCAGAATGGACGGACAGTGGCACCGGGTTCGGTTGACATTTCGTCATCCGCTGCGAAGATTGGATCTTTCAACGGCGACTTCTTCTCGAGCGAAGACGTGAATTCGGCCTTACCGGGAGTGCATGGGGTGTCTCACTTAGGGCTTAACTCCAATTTTCGACGGAACTCGACCGATCCCAGTTATGCCAACTTCGGCGCTGCGCGTCCAGGGAATTTTGGGCCACGGCGAACTGACCCCGAATCGTCGACTCCTCCCACTCGCTCCGGAGATACCTCGCAATTCCCATTCGCGAAAGGACCCAGTCGTACCAACTCGCACAGCCACCGCCCATCCGTTCCCAATGCCTCGGTAGGGCTACCCGCAGAAGTGAGTCGGACCAACACGTTTGGCTTCGCTTCCGGAAACGAATATATGAACGGTCTGGAAGACACCTTTAAGGGCATAGGTCTGGGTGAAGGTGCTGAGCCTGGTCCCGGCACATACAACAGTAACACCGGTTTCACCCCTTCAGTCAACCAGTCCTTCCAATTGAATGCCAACTCCCAGCCCTGGCAGCATGATGCAAGCAACGGCGGCCGTTTCGGCCAAGGCCTCCAGAACGAAACCTGGATCGAGGCATACGGTAATAAACGACACTCAGCAGAGCGGAGCTCGCCATCCGGCAGTACATACCGCCCCGGCCTACATAGTCCAAGTGCTAATGGAGGCACGCCAAATCAGAGGCTTGATCCGTGGAGTAGACCGTCGTCGCGAGATCCCAGGATAGAGTTTGGGGGACAGCAAAACTCACAGTACTTACAGCAACAGCTACAGCAGCAGTCTGGATATTATCCATACTACAACCCCCAACTGGCCCATCTCAATGGAGGCTACGATCCATACCTATCACAGAACACCTTCAGAGCAATGCAAGTTCCACCTTATAATCTGCCCGTGATGCCTGGTATGCCACAGTTACCCTTTCGGAGTGGGGTACGAGACACAGATTTGGGTAAAGGTGCTCGCAGCCGCGTGCTGGAGGACTTCCGAGCGAATGCCAAGTCCGCGAAACGTCTAGATCTTAAGGTACGCCCCGCCAAACACATGACTGCTTGCGGCATAGACGCTGATTATAGAATCCAGGACATATATGGCCATGTAGTCGAGTTCTGCGGAGATCAATTCGGCTCCCGCTTCATCCAGGACAAATTACAGACTGCGAACAGCGACGAGAAAGAGCAGGTTTTCAAGGAGATCCTGCCCAACGCCGTTCAGCTGATGAAAGATGTCTTCGGCAACTATGTCATACAAAAGTTCTTCGAGCACGGTAACCAGGTCCAGAAGAAGCTCATCGCGGCACAGATGAAAGGGAAGCTTGCCGAACTTTCGATGCAGATGTATGCCTGCCGCGTGGTGCAAAAGGTCAGTAGCTTAATGTCTGACTCCCGCTGCTGCTTCCATGCTTACATGAAGAATCAGGCACTCGAACACGTACTTGTAGAGCAGCAAACCGAGATTGTCGAGGAGCTCAAGGAAAACGTAATGAGTATTATCAAGGATCAAAACGGAAATCATGTCATCCAAAAGATTATCCAAATGGTCCCACGGCTTTGTATCCCCTTCATTATGGATGCTTTCCGCGGTCATATTGACTCCTTGGCATCTCACAATTATGGTTGCCGTGTTATTCAACGGATTTTGGAATACGGCACAGACGCAGAGAAGAAAGCTTTGATGACCGATCTCCATGCATGTGCACCGAAACTCATTACGGACCAATTTGGTAACTACGTCACGCAGCACATTATCGAGCACGGCCTACCGGCAGACCGCTCCCGGATGATCCAGCTTGTCATCGAGAGACTGGTCCCGCTTTCGAAGCACAAATTTGCTTCCAACGTGGTCGAGAAATGCATTCAATATGGAACTCCTGAGGAGCGGATGAGCATTCGCGTGAAGCTCACTGCGCTCAATAGTGATGGGCAGAGTGCGCTTCAAAAGATCATGATGGACCAATATGGGAACTACGTTATTCGTAAGTGTTTTCTGTTTCCATCTCTTGCCAACATGGTCGTAGCTAATAGTATTTGACAGAGAAACTATTGGGTGTATTGCGAGGAAAGGAGCATAAGTCCTTTGTGGACGAAGTTCAGCCTCAGATCGAAGCTCTGAAGAAGGGTCCAAGTGGCGGCCGTCACATTCTAGCCCTCGACAAGCTCTTGGCACAACTCAAGCAACCCCCAGTCTCTGTCGGGGACGCCGACGGTGACAACATCGTTGACACCCCCCCTCTCCCTCTACCCAACCTCGCTGTGGAGGTGAGTTCTGCCGCAGCAACACCGTCGCTCACTACGGAACAGAACAGCCCGCAGAGCGACAGCCCTCCGAGCACAAATAGTAGTGCTCTGGAGGAATCCGTCGCCACAGAAAAGGTCGACTCTAACCCAGTGTACCATGCTGTAGAGCTCGAGGAAGCCTAGAACTTGCATGTCACCTTAGTCATTGAAGCTCCGAGACTGCGACCATGGTGGCAAGGTGAATGGCGTTTGGCTGCCGATTCTTGGTCAACCTCCAACCACAAACCTTGGGGTAATGACTTATTACGTATCATTACATCGCTCAATGCGAAATGTTCACTTCTCGTTCCCTGGTTCTTGCCCTTGCGCAATAGCCTCGCTTATCGGCTACCCTGACGTTGATGGGCTCTCGAGGACAGAGAGGCCTAGATAAGGTCCTGGCCGCCACCATATCATCTAATAACAAACACCACAATCGGTTTATAATGACCTCCTCAGCGCACATAGTGGACGGTTCTTTCGGATTTTGTTTTTACTCATATTCGGAAGCACGACTCATAGCCGTGATCTAACAGCGGGACCTCCATTTTCGGTCCTAGATGGACAAGTTGATGGCGAAGCCGTCGTGGTTGGGAACTAAGCGGCTCTGGATTTTCATTGGGAAGACGGCACGAGTTCTGGGCATGACGTGCGTTGGGTCTCTTACAAGAAACATGAGTATGCATCGCATGGGCCGGGATCAAAGGCAGCGAGTCGGTGATGGCGTTTGTACACCATTTTCAGTCCTGTTAAGGTACAACTATACTCGGCAAGGGTCAAAGATGAAGTCTCTGTCCGGTGTTGTATGGCTAGACAGACCAGCGGACTAGAGTTCGGCACATAGAAGGCACTCATGCCCAAAACTATAGCGCATGGATTCAAAGAGATTCTGGCTTCTTATACGAAGATGGTGTTGATTTGATGTGTGTGGACACTTGGGTGGTGAAGCAAGGGCCCACTTACGATGCTACGCCAGGAGATCTTGTAGTAACCTCCTCCACGGTTACTGCAAGGTTGTGTGGGATTCCGAGGGCGGCCTGCATGATAGATGCTCTTGAAATAGAAATTTCGATGTAACTCATTTAAGCGTGGTCTTCCCGGTTTTATTTCCCATGACGGCCAGATATCGGTGTAATTGTGTTTCTCCGTCTCACTGTCCAAGCCGATTGGGAATGACGATGTGGTTGGCGTTGGAGCTGTGGTCATGATGAAGTTATGGCTCCAGCTGT
Organism: Xylariaceae sp. FL0016; assembly: GCA_022578815.1. NCBI lineage: Eukaryota > Fungi > Ascomycota > Sordariomycetes > Xylariales > Xylariaceae > Xylariaceae sp. FL0016. The sequence goes on from MU388748.1 coordinate 355,704, forward strand.
GAGCCAGTCGGTCATCGCGACCGCTATTGTTGGTGCCACTGACTTGAGTGAGGGTACTTTGCGGTCGGTGCGTAGGTGGGATCATGGCTGTTCGTGGCGGGTAAATCTTGATCGAAAAGTTGGCCAAGAAGAAGGTCTGTAGGGGAACGATGGGTTTATGGGGGTTGTGAAGGGGGGGTGGACGGTCCTTCAGGGTTGGTTGATGGGTTGGGTTCTCTGGATGACTGCAGTCCTCGGCCATGCTGCTGAAGGTCCTAGCCGATCTGTCGTCAGTCATAGACAACGGATTGGGGTTAACATATTGTAGGATCGAAGGTAGCTATGACTGAGCCTCTGGGATCACGGTCATCGTTCGAGAACGAGGGTCGTGATGTGGGAACACCGCATCACCTCCTCTTCTCTCCTGATGAAGAATGCTGAATATGATTCGAACTAAAATCACACGGGTTTGTAAAAGCGGCGAGGGCTCGTGAGAGCTTCATCTCCAGCTCCTCAGATCTTAATTGACTTCGTATATGAGGTATGATCTTGAAAGAGCGTGCCCGGATTGGACTTGGTAGTTGTCGCAGTCGTATTCGAATGGCTCTTGAACGCTCGCAGAAGGATGAATTGCCCGTCGTCTGACACTGCTTACTGTTGCGTTGAGGGGCCTCCTGTCGTCATCGGGAATCTCATTGTACTCAGAACGAAGCACTGCGAGTTTGGGTGGCTCACGAGCGCTCGGAGAAGGACAGACTGTTTGTCGTCTGCGTTAGTAAGAGCCTCCTGTCGTATTTGGCCGTTTCATCCATTTTATTTGGAAAGAAGCACGGCGAATCGATACACATGCCTAATGTCCGATATAATGACCACGCCCATCTGATATTACTTCCACTAGTTACTGCGTGGACAGCTACCTAATAGATGTCGTTACGAGGTTGAGGAAACCTATTTGTGAGCAGTCATTCCACTTAAATAACGGCCCGTCCAGTGCTCAAGATGCAGGAAGTGATTTGGAAGTTGGTCATTACGAACGACTCTGTAAAAGTCTGGAGAGGGAGATTGTGCACCAAAGGAACCCCCCCCCCTCCCTCCCCGGGGGAGCGACCACACTGCGGATAAGAAACCATCAGGATGCTCCTACAAGAAGCCTGATAACGAAGAGTAGCAGGAGGGAACCAAGGAGGCACTCTGTACGGTGCAGATATGGCTCCAGGAACGTCGTCGCGATCATCCCTTCAGTAGGTATTCTGCGAGGGTGCCATGCGTGCGGCGAGTCGGCCGGCCCAGGAGAGCACACGAAGTGCACAAAGACGGCAGGCCTAGAAACGACAAATCCTTTCATGTCCCTTACATGGAACAATGTGTCTCCCGCGGGCGGGCTTCAGATGTCAGCGTTGGAAATGTTTGGCGGGCTCGGCGACAAGTTGTATCTTGTTTGAGTTGCCGTGACTTGGATTGAGTAAGCCACAGGAGATTGACGACGTTACTAACTGCATTCTATTGAAGCATCTCTACACCTAAGTTCATCAAATGATCCTTGTAACCTTAGGTGATAAAAGAGGATTGATTTTTGACCCGACTGCATCAGACACATATCTACGTAAGTTGGCAAGAGTAGAGCATTGTGTTAAAAGAACGCCCCGTGGCACGTTTCTCAAACAGAAAAGGGGCTTGTCAGTCGGTATACACTCCTTGTCGAGTAGATAGAAGAGCTATTCTTATTGCTCCAAAGGTCAGAATACAAGCCACACCACTTTAGCTCGACCACATATCGACGAATTTCCTGTCTTTTAAGCCCATGATCTATTTCACAAGTATCATACAACTCCTATGCTACGTGTCCTTCCCTTGCTTCGGGTCAAAGAAGACAACTTGCACCGTGATGTCATCCCTTATATCCCTCGAATTATATCGGAATGTCAGCGCTCCCCGGACCATCTCGTCGTCCCCGCCACCCAGACCGTTGCGGATCAGATGCACCGCAGCGTTCTCGTCCTGCACTGTAGCCTTCTTCTCTTCGTACTTGCACTGCTGCGCCCAGCCCAGGACAGTAGGCCCAAAGTCAGATGGCTCCGGCTTCACGGGCTTCGGATTCCTCCCCGACGTCCGCCAGTCCATCCACTTGCCCACGAGGTCGACGGCCTGCTCGCTCGACATGGTATCCCACAGGCCGTCCGTCGCCAGAATGACGAACGACGGCTGCGACGCGGGGATGTCCGTCGTCGTGACCAGGGGCTCGGCCGTGAGGTACGGCCCCTCCCTGTAGTTCTTGTAGCGCAGGTGGTGCGGCAGGCCGTTGCCGTTGAACCGCAGGCGCAGCTGCTCCTTCAGCTGCGCCGGCCACTTCCACATGCCGTCCCCAAACGTCCGCGACGGCTGCATCCCCCAGATCCGGCCGCCACGGACAACGTCGGGCTCGTCGGGGAACTGGGCCTGGACGCGCGCGGCCTCGGAGGGCGTGGCGCCGGTGCAGTCCTGCGAGAGCGCGGTCGCGCGCCACCGCCCGTCCGCGGTCCGCTGGCCCAGCACGGCGCGGCAGTCGCCGGTCGAGGCGACCCTCAGCTTGCGGGCCGCGGGGTCGTACAGGGTCAGGAGGGCGCAGGCGCCGGCGTAGGCGGGCTCCAGGCGCTTGACCTTCTCGGCAAAGGGGAGGTCGCTCTCGATGGTGTCCCGTGCCGTCTTGACCAGCGCGTCGTCGAGGGAGGTGAAGGCGGCCTTGAGGGCGCTGTGGACCGCCTCTTCGGGCACGTCCTGCGCCTTGCCCTCCCGATCGCTGCCGGCGTCGGCGAGCGCGCGCCGCACGTAGGGCATCAGCTGCGTCGTGAGGAGGTGCGAGAGCTGCCATCCGCAGTGGCCGTCAAAGACCGCCCAGGCCAGCCACCGGTCCGCCCCGACGGCGCTGGTGAACTGGCCGTGCAGGAGGGCGTCTTCGCAGGGGTTGTTGGAGCCGAGCTGGGCGCCGTCGTACCTGCGGACGCCCAGCGCGGGTTCCAGCGAGAAGGCGTGCTCGTTCAGGTGCTTCTCGACGTCGTCCATGGTGGGCGCGGGGGCGAAGGCCACCTGGTCCGAGGGGCCTGACTGGTCCAGATCTGGTACCTGGTGGCTGCCCAGGACTGGCGCCAGCGTGGCTGCTGCCACCTCCTTGGTGTTGCTGTCGCTGCCTCCATTTTGGCTGATGGAATGAGCCGAGTAGCCTGCGACTGTCCCGACAAGCGCAGTAAGACCTGCGCGAGAGTAGCTGATCTGGGGTTTGGTACTTGAAAAGCGAGGTCTTTGCGCGGACTGGATGAGACGCGTCGTGGTCACGAGACGCGGTCGCTGACGAAGGAGGTGTCGCGGGAACGTCATGGTTGCCGTACCTTGGGAAGGGTACCCAGGTGTGAATGGGCTTTCACGAATGAGTTTCGATGTACCGCAGGCCGATTCGCTATGTAAAGTAGGCACTGAAAGTGACCTTTGAAGAAGGTTAGGTGTTATTTGGGATGCTGGAAACGATGGATGTCCACATCACGCCTTGAGGTGACAATTGAAGGTGGACCAATTTGGCAGGAATGCAACCATCACGAGCGCATTGTGTGAAGCGTGCACAAATTCACATCCGCAGTATGTAAGGTACATACATAGGGAGGTATGTGCCTCACAAGTGCTGGCGACACAGCTGCTTACAGTGCGACAACCCCGATGATGCTATTTCTTAGCACGCGTCAGCTCTGGGCTGATTTGCCAAGCACTGTAGAGACATGGCGATGGAAGTTGACTCTTTCCATGCATTTTTACGGTACGGAAACATGAGGCTATCACCACCTACTTAAGTCGTCAAAATAATTGGAACGATTCTGCCGATTGGGTCGACGGATATTGCAGGCCGGTCATGTGCACAATTGCCGCATTTCACCGTGTGAGCCATTGGAACTTAGATTGTTTCCGAAATGGACGTGACAGCTCGCCGCAGATCTGAGAGTATGAAACAGCATGAAAGCAACCAGAGCGTTGAGTGGTATCTTAGACCACACACGCACTTTTATTTATATACTAGGTGAATTGTGTCATTGACCAGGTGAGGTCAGAATCATCATGGGAGTGAGTGCGCCCTTTTCATACGGTAAAGCAGCATACCTATAGTAGCTCCCGAGGCACGGTAGAGTCAGTGGGTATGAGACGGGTTGAGGGATCGTGGGGTAAACGTGGGGTCGGGATGGTAGGATTCGGACCAGGACTCGGGTGAACATGATGGCAGCAATACTACTCACCACCTACAAAGTACCGCGTTGTGCATTAGTACAGTACAAAGTACTTAGTTAATGGCGAAAACCAGAGGGAGAGGAGAGCGAGCCTCGGCTTCACACCTCATGTGGAGCCGCTCACCCCGTTTCAACACCTCATATCCCTTACCGAGTCCGCATACTAGGTAGGTATGTATGGGGTACCTAGGTCAATAGTCCGTCCTACGATACCTAAGTACGTAGTCATTAGAGACTGAATTTTAGTAGTCGGACAGGATCTCTCATCATCCATGAACCAGAAAAGGGCCCCCGAGTGCAATTGATCGATTCACATAGATGCCACACCCCATACAACACACACTACCATGGCCGACGTGATCAGGACCCGGTACGAGGGGCGCATCGCCACCATCACCATCGACAATGAGAAGAAGCTCAACGCCCTGAACCAGCAAGGCTACTACGCCATCTCCAAGGCTCTCCGTGAGATCGCCGAGCGCGACGACGTATACATCACCGTCATCACCGGCAAGGGCCGCTATTTCTCAGCGTACGTCTTACCCATCCGAAACCACGTACTCAAGAACCTACAGTACCCAGCTAACCTCACCCAAACCCCATCTACAGCGGCGCCGACGTCTCCCTCGGCAGCCGCCAGCCCGAGCAATCCGACGTCTACCTGGAGTGGCTCCGCAACTTCGTCTCCAACAACCTCAACGTGACCCAGGCCTTCTACACCCATCCCAAGATCCTCATCGCCGCCCTCAACGGCCCCGCCGTCGGCCTCTCCGCCGCCCTCACCGCCTTCGCCGACTTCGTCTACTGCACCCCCAGCACCTTCCTCCTCACCCCCTTCAGCAGCCTCGGCCTCGTCGCCGAGGGCGGCGCCTCCCACGCCCTGGTCCAGCGCCTCGGCCTCTCCAAGGCCAACGAGGCCCTCATCATGAGCAAGCGCATCACCTGCGACGAGCTCGTCCAGACCGGCTACGTCAACCGCGTCTTCGACGTCCCGCGCGGCGACAGCGACGCCTTCATGCGCGAGGTCCGCAGGGAGATCGACGACCGCCTGGGCCCCCACCTCGTGGGCGACTCGCTGACCGGCATCAAGGCCCTCATCCGCAAGCCGGACCGCGAGATCCTCGACAAGCAGAACGTCGCCGAGGTCTTTGCCGGGCTGAACCGTTTCGTCACGGGCGTTCCGCAGGGGGAATTTGTCAAGATTGCTACGGGACAGAAGAGGCACAAGCTATGAGGTTGTACTGGATGTTCAGAGCGAGCGCATTGTCTTCTTATTACACGTGCACCAGCACAAATGATTCTATGATTTCGTTGGACTTTTTGTGAAACGTGATTTACGCTGCGTCATCTATCGTGGGTATCATTGTCGTCATGCTAGTAGACCGAATAGCAGGCTTGTTCTCTTCCAGTAATCCTGCGATGCTTTCACCAAGCGCTCCTTTGACCCAGAGTCTAGATCCGTCTTCTTGGCTATCTCTTGCGCGAACTCCTCCAGTAGCCCGCTGGGATTTCCTTCGGCCTGGAGGCATTGCTCTAGGAAACGAGCATCGTATAGCCACTGAGCGAGGACATCGTTTCTTTGGGCGGCAAGCTTGGCCGAGTCAGTGTCAGAATCGGCTGGTGTTGCTGCATTCGTCTCTGCCTCATCCAGATCGTCATCGCCATCGTGTTTCGATGCGGACTCACTCGTTGCTTCAATGCCAGAGCTCGCATCCAGTTCTTTCCGCCAGACACCCACCAACTGTCCGCAAAAGATCTGCTTCAGGGTCTTCACAGCCGCCGGTGTCCAGAGATCCAAACCAGCATCTCCCATGGTCATAATCAGGTTTCGAAGAAGCTTAAAGGCGCCAGGTGAAGGCTGCGTGGGCAGTGCAGGTTCGCCCTCCCAAAGTGCTCGTCCTGCTACCCGCTTCCGGGTCAACGCCGTAGCCGAGAACTCCTCGATCGGTGCGATAGATACGTGAGCAGCCAGCTTTTCGTGTAGAGAAGATACATTGCTCAAGCCAAATGTTCTGACCCCGTCCAGCTTTGGTAGTTTGCTTCGGATGTCCCTCAGTATCCGCAGGATGTACATAGCGACCTCTCCGTTGTCCACGCCGTCCCTTTGCGCTTCCCATTGGGCCGTAAGCTGGCCATCCAATTCGCGGAAGGCAGTCTCTAAGACCGCGTTGAGTCGTTCACGTAACAGTTCAGGGTCGTCTTCACTCAGCAGCTTCTGTCGGGCTTCAATGATTTCCTCGTCCTCGATCTCGTCGACATCGTTATCCCATCGTTGGCGTCTCAACTGCTCGACTAGATCGCCGACATTATCGATGATGTGGTGCCACGATACAAAGCCGGTAATAGCTCGAGAGACTGCATCGTTTCTCCCGTAAAGTCGGGAGATAATCTCATGGGTGATGTTCGAAGCGCCGCCCGACATGTCAGCATCGATGACCTCTTCGTCCCAAATACTTCGATGCTGATCAGTCTCGCCAGTCTTCCAGGCTTGTAATGTTGCAGCTACCTCAGATCCGACCAGTCTTAGTTTAGTAACCTTGGCCTCCAAGAGCTGCAGCAGATGATCATTGATGACTCTTCGCAGTCCATCAAGCATATCAGAAGGGTCAAAGCCTCTGGCCTTTCCGCCATCCTTAACCCATTGTTGTAATACGCTCGTCCGGAGCTCCACGATGGCTCTGAACTCCGAAATCTGCTCCAAAGTCTTACCCAGACCCTGCAAGAGAGACTTCTCGCCATTCTTTGCCCAACTCATGAGCATCTCCCTCGCTTGCTTTCCATCGAGATCATCGTGACGTATGAAGGGTGTGAAGTAGCGGATCTCGTCACCACACCATCTTTCATACACGTCGAGGCGAAGACCCTCTAGACCCCGAAGCGATTCATCTGCCAGAAGGGGCTTCTTCTTCAGATTAGACAGTGCGTCCGGGAGCTTGTTGGGGATCAAGGCCTGCACATCGAGCAGTGTCCTAGTATAGAGCCCAATACCCCTCAGGACGTTGTCCTTGGTCCTCTGCTTTTCATGCTCATCCACGTCAAACTCATACGCAATGGCCTCGGCTCGGATGTGGAGGAACCGACGGAGGACATCTTTGGTGCCAGAGCTCGACGCCAGACTATAAGCCGACAACGCCTTCACGATCTCGGACGTGTCCACCTCCTCACCCACTTTCTGCAACACCTTTTCCACCGCCCTGATCAGCCGTCGCCGCAAGCGATCCAGGCTCTTCCTCGCGGCCTCAACAGTCGTCCGAATGTCTTCCTCGACATCCCGCAGATCCCCAAAGCCCGAGAGCAGCAGCCGACTCAGCACAAACACCTTGGCCGCCAGCACCATCCGGTCGCCCCTCCCCTCCTCCTCCTCATCACCTCCAGCACCCGCCCCCTTCTTCAGAAGCCGCCCGACCGCCAGGCCCCCCGCCCGCAGCAGCCGCGCCCGCGCCGCGCGCCCTAGCACCCTATCCCTCGCCTCCTCCGCCGGCGCCGTCTCGCGGAACCGCCGCAAGCCCCCGACCTTGCCGTCCACGGCGCCGCGCCCGCAGGCCGCGCCCATGCGGCCCAGGATGGCCTGCGCCTCGCGCATGTCGCCGCGCATGCGCACGATGGCGTCGGCGGTGCCGAGGAGCTCGCGGTAGCTGCCGCCGACCTGGCTGCGGAGCCGCGCGGACTTGTCGTCGACCTGCGCGTGCAGCGCCTTGTGGATGGCGCGGATCTCGGGGAGCCGGTGCGACTGGAAGACCTGGGACGCGGAGGTCAGGGCCGAGGTGTCGGGGGGAGGCGGCGCCATGGTGGTGGTGGTGGTGGTGGGAGTGTCGGGTTCGGTTGGGATGGGGGGATGGGTGCGAGGTCTGCGGGGATTTCGATATGGGGGCGGTACGGTTGTTTCTGGCGCATTGGGTTGTCGGGCGGTCTGATATGGAGAAAGGCTTCTAATGATCGTTGGAACCTCAATTTGAAGGGCTGAAGCTTGGAAGTCGTGAAGGTTGGTGGCAGTTGGTGGTTGAGTTCCACGAGCTGGGTGGGTCCAGGTGCTATCAGCTGTCAAGGCCAGACTTCTCTTACCTGCATCAGTACGGTATCCTCATATTATTAAAATCCCCAGATTCCCAAATAGACCATATCCGTAAGCGCAAACATCATGAAAGCTCTTCATTGGTCCTCTTCTTTTGTCACAAGATTTGAGCAAGAGATGATTCGACCGAAATGGGAATACTAGGTTCAATTGAGAATTACGCCGAGCGAGACACAAGCGAGACAGAGCTTTCAGTGGCTTTTCCTATCTCTTGCGTGAAAGCCGACTTACGGAATCTCTGCAAAATCTATGAGTCCTCCGCCTAACTTATACTTCCTATGATGTTTCCTGTTCTAATAATGACTGTAAAAACACTTGATCCCACTTGCGTAGATGCTGGCACCAGCACTATGGGTCAGTCCTCGACATTTGGAACACGAGAGCGAGGCTGCCAACTCGATTGTGTTCATCTGGGTTGGTTCATTGCCTCTTACTCGTTTATATGTCAGCTGGACCTTGTGCCAGATAGTTTCCTGAGAGCTGGTGAAATCCGGTTACTGTGTTGGTCATCAGCGGATCATATCCTGTCCACGCTAGGAAGCTGTCCCTTTCAAAGAGAATATATAGGTATATATATGTATGCCAAGCCAGTGATGACTTACATATGTACTGACCTAGGATCGGAAACAAAACTGGGGTTGCTACTATGTACATGGAGGGCCAAGACTCAGCAAGAGTCGGGAGATGGCGAGCCCGGCTGGGCGTTTGGGCCTTGTCAGTTTTGACAGGCTTGACATAAACGCTTCCGAAGGCACGTAGATAGTCTATCGTACCCATTCGTTTCAGTGGATGAAGAAAGAGTTGCGAAAATGCGGCAAAGGCCCAGTGGAACGCCCTTTGTCGCTCTGACCAGATAGAGTGTGCTGGAACGCCAAGTGTTTCCCCTGGATTTGTGAAGCACCACCAGACCGGTCCGACGTTACCCTCAGAAGCCCACAATGTTAGAGAGCAGCTCATTACCACTTAGCAATAGCTAAGAGACATCTCTAAATAGATTTCATGCTTTCGTGTTGGTGTTCTCCTTGGCAATACTACTTTGTCATTGAGCCGCACCTTTCTTCATTAATACCCTGTGCCCGCGCATCACCCAGAGATCTGAAGATCACCAGAGATCATTCCAGAGATCATTCCCGGCTGTGCCATTCAATCTTAGTATATTTCGTATTACAATCTTTAATAATATACGGAGCTTGACGCGCCGTTGCTTATATTCGCTCCTTTCTCGCCCGCTCAATATTATCAACGTCCTATAATTCAGATCCATCATGCGTTTCCACACCACAGTCAACGTCGCGATCCTTGGGTTCGCAGCCTCGGCAGCATGCGAGGAGGCCTGGTCTGTAAGTCATCGAACATCTTGGCAAAATAATGGGAAGACAAGCTAACAGACTACTCTCACAGGGCGGCAGTCTGGCTGGCCGAGCACGGGCGATGCTGGGCAGGCCAAAGCATTCTCGACAGATCAGCGTCGGGGAGGGTGGAATCACACTGGGAGATGTCTCCTTTGGTGCTGGTGGTATCACTAATGCCGGCAGCACTGCTGGCGCCGGCACGAGCCTCACAGTCCCAGTCGCAGCGGCTGTTTCTTCTTCACCAGCCGCCGCTTCTTCGGCGCCCGCCCAAGGGGCGGTCCTGGACCAGGCCGCACTAGACCAGGCTCTACAAGAACAGGCTGCTCAGGACCAGGCTGCACAACAGCAGGCTCTTCTGGACCAGATTGCGCAACAGCAAGCTGCTCAGGACCAGGCCGCTCAACAACAAGCTGCTCAGGATCAGACTGCGCAGCTACAAGCTCTGCTGGACCAGGTTTCGCAACAACAAGCGGCTCAGAACCAGGCTGCACAACAGCAAGCTGCTCAGGATCAGGCTGCACAGGAACAAGCTCTGCTGGATCAGATTGCGCAACAACAAGCTGTTCAAGATCAGGCTGCTCAGGAACAGGCTGCTCAGGATCAGGCTGCGCAACAAGAGGCTGCTCAGGAACAGGCTGCCCAGCTACAAGCTGCCCAGGAACAAGCTGCTCAGGAACAGGCCGCCGGAGAGGGGGCCAATGTGTTAGAGGGGGTTGCTGCAGTGGATGAGGCAGAAAACTTCGACGGCAACCTGGGAATCATTACAGATGCGGCAGGAAATGCGGCTAACCTTGGGGGTGACCTAGGCATCACCCAAGGCTCTGACGGAAGCACGTCAGTTGGAGGAGAGGCGGGTATCAACATCGTGGCTTAAAGAGACGGAATACTTTCAAGTGGTAGTCGCGTCGGAATACAGGTCATGGCGCCTTATGGGCTGATGGCAATGACCTTGATGGCCTCCAATGACGAATGATCAGGTCTTTCGTGATATTTGTATGAGCGTAGACACCATCAGTATACTATTCGCTCAAGGATTCGGTATATGTCGATGATGTGCACCCGGTGTGTCAGCGATGTGTGCCGTGTACCGTGTCTCGTTTCAAGACTCCAAATGGGGGTGATGGTGGGCTTGGCGAAAATGTTTCCCATCCATAAGAGGAGAGATGTATCAATATGCTCTCAGGTAGGAGGACCAAACGCGCCTTGATTTAGATGAGGTCAAAGATGCAGAATCAATGACAAATTACCGGGAAAGGGACTTACGAGACCAATGTATAACCCATCGATATTTGTGACAGAAGCCAAGTTATGTACCTCACTTTGGTAACAGAGCAAGGAAAGCGCTGGGAGAAACTTGGGTACGGAAACAAAAGCGCCCGCAGCCTAAGAAATGCAGGCGTACATCCATCGTACCATCACGCACCGACCTAGCCTGCCATTCATTTTTCAGGCTGGCTTCTTGACAACATCATCGACGATTCAATCCAGGAGTCACACTCTCCTCCCAGAACTATCAGGTTTGCTCCTTTGGTACCTCCTCGGGCATGATTCGTCAGTATCTGTTCTAGGTCCCTGCTGCCTTTCGTCTGAAGTTCGCCACGCGTGTCGGATCGACCGCCTGAATAAAGGCGAGGCGAATTCAAGAATGCCTCGAGATGTCGCCACTACCATATGCTCCTTCGACGGCTATTTCGTCTGAACCTGGAGAGCATGATGGCGGCTTTTTCAAGCCGTAGTAAATCGCCACAGATCCCCCAAGGTTGGACCGATGGTCTCCCGACCGGTGCTTCATGCGCACCAAAGATACATATGCGCATGCTCGCTTGAGCTGTCTTTGTATGGGTTATGAAGAGATCTCCTGTCCGAGCGCCCCGCTGTCTATCCCCCAGAGATTTTCAGGCACATCTTTTGCGCAACTGGGAGCCTTGCGATCAAACTCTCGTTGAGGTTGAATATCTGAGACATTGGGGAGGTCTGTTCGCGCCACGAAAAGGTGGTGGGAACGGCCCAATCGGACAGTAACCTGCTGATTTTCAGCCGCATGCATACTATGCTCTGCTCGGCTGTCATTATGCTAGCTAGATTTGTACATCTCTTACGTTGTGTGCTTGGCAGACGAGACACACTGCTGCACGCTGCCAGCCGTCTTCGCGAGAGCCTGCGACAGTATGGCCGTTTTCACAATTCATCCGACTATCTTCCAGCCCGTCGTGCCCGTCACGATTCGACAGTGATGTTTGGGGCGACATCTGGATCTTCAGGTCGACTGTTAGAACTCACCACGTTCGTCCCAACTGGCGTACCAAAAACCTACCACATCCGGGCCTTCGACTGCTGGCTGATTGACCTGCATTGACTTGGTGCTTGCCGCTTCACCAAGAGGGTGTCTGATCTTCGAAGGCTCTTCCTACCTAGAATCAGTCTTCATCCCATCTATTGACCTGATGCTGGTGGGATCGCCCGTTAGCTGTCACGCATACCAGTCATGATGCTTCTAGTGTCAGTCACACCACGCCACCGGCTGGCAGCACGAGACGTAGATTCAGGACCGCAAACAGGAGAACGTGTGCCTCTAGCCTTCGAGTGGTGTGAGGGAAACAGCGCAGTCCGACCTCGACGCGGTCAGACGTTCACGTTACTTGCCATTGACACACATTGCCTCTACCTACGTAGATGGCCGCCGTCCCAGCCCAACGGTTAGCTGCACTCATTATGCCGTCGTCTCTGCACTCTGCCCATGCAACTGTCCTGGCTCGGCAAGTGGGTCTTCCTGGTCCGATATCAAGGTGTACCCCAGACTTGGTGATCGGATCTGGGCGGGAGCCTCTCCAGGTTGACCAATCTTGTAGAGCCTCTGGTTGTGACTCCAGGACGTCCTGGTGGTGATCCGCCGCGATACATCATGACACATGCGGCAGATTTAGCCGTCAGGGGAGCTCGAGATGCCGGCCGACAATCGAGAGATATACTCCAAGAATCGCTTGCTCTCCAAGCGATGGCGTGTTTCTATACTCTTGTTTCGACTTCTCTGCTTCCCATCTTCGAGATATCACTCTTTCTATATCTCATGACTTAGCCCGCTCTCTTATGGGATCTGTGCTGCACAGCCTCTCTCTTTCCGATCTCACCTCTACGCTCGTTTGATCGAAAGCTAGACCGTCTTATAAGAGTTTGGCTTGCTGCACTATTCCAACTTTCGTCATGTCATTACTATCCCGAGAAAATGTTGACCTCGTTACCACCGAGAACTTTACTACCTTGGTCATGCCATCCGTAGACCCATCGAGCAGTGAGCAAAATGCTGCCATAGTCATCACCTTAGCCTTCCCGGCTGTTGCCCTCCTCATCGTCTGCATCAGAATCGCTGGAAGAGTCTCGTCGCATCAATTTGGGTGGGGTGAGTTTTTTTTTTTTTTTTTGTCATACCATCTACGTCAAGGTACATGAGAGCTAACACGATCGCATAGATGATGGCTTGGTGAGCATTGCTATGGTATGTAGCTGGTAACAAGCAGACGTTATCTTCGATATGCTGACCAGACAATAGACCTTCTCCCTCGTTGAGACGGCAGCTAGTTATATGTGTAAGTGCAGAAGGGAACGCTACTTGGAAAACCCCCTAACATACCTCAAGTCATAAAAACAAATTTTATTGGAATCCACTGGGATGAGATACCTCCCCACGACCCGATACCAGGACAAATATGGAACTATGCCGTCCAGATCCTATACAACCCAATTCTGGCACTCGTCAAGACATCGATCTTGTTATTTCTACTCCGTCTGTTCGGGCAGAAGCCGGGCGTACGACGGTTTATCGTCTGGCTGAACACGGCCAACATCGCCAACATGATCGCGGTCTTCTTTGCCATCGTCTTCCAATGCATCCCCATCGAGAAGTCCTGGGACCCCTTGGTGGAGGGCACATGCATCGACCGGCGCGTGCTCTTCACGGCCTCGTCTGCCTTCAACATCCTGACCGACCTGCTCGTGCTCGGCCTGCCGCTGCGGATATTCGTCGACCTCAAGATCCCGCGGCGCACCAAGATCGCCCTCATGGTCGTCTTCCTGCTCGGCTTCCTGTAAGTTCACCATCCCCAAGCACGCGGTTTTTTGAAGACGTGGGCGGGCGCGTCCCCATCAGAACAGACAGGTTGTTTGTTTTTATTTCTTGTTTTGTTTTTTCTGACATCAAACAGTGTCACCATAACCAGCATCGTGCGCATGGTCCTCCTCATCCAGGGCCTCTTCATGCTGCCGACGGCCACGAGCCCGGACGCCAACATCGGGTTCGTGACGTCGGCGATCGAGACGAACCTGGTGCTCATCACGGCGTCGGCGCCGGCGCTGCGGCCGCTGCTGCGCGCCTGGTTCCCCAAGCTGTTCAACGTCGACCGGGACAAGGTGGAGGGGGCGACGGAGCGGCGGGTCCTGGGCACGACGGCGACGACGAACGGGACGCGGATGACGCGGATGAAGTCGTCGCAGACGCAGCTGCGGAGCCAGAGTCAAAGTCGGCGCGGGAGCGAAGAGGAGGCGGCGGTGGGGTTTGAGGGGATCATGAGGAGGAGTGATATCTATATTGAGTATGACCCCAGAGATGGAGATCTGGGAGATCCGTTAGCGGATGATAAGAGAGTGGGAAAGTGGTTTTGAGTGGCACATAGGTATGGTGGTGATTTTTTTTGGGGGGAGAAAAAAGATTCCAGCACTGGCTTTGTTTGATACGGTATGTAACGGCCCCGGATTCGGCGTTCTGGATTCGGCTTCAATGTGTCTTTGGTGGTCAGGGGCACTGGGACACGCATAGGGACCGATGCTGGGGCGCTACGGTTCTGATTTTGTGTCCACTGGCACACACACACACACACACACACACACACACACACACACATCCATGATGAGTGCGATATCCAATTGTAGTGCGATCAATATTGAGTTCGATGCGACGAGTCTGCTGTTCGCACATAGTGGCGCCTTGAAGAGACGAATGCTTATTCATAATATTGTATCACTCATTGAGCGCTACTGGAGTAGCATCGATAAGAAAGAGACATCACCGAGCCACGCAAACGTCCTACGCGCTGCCAATGTACGGCAACCATTTTGAGATCAGAGAAGCACCGTCGATGCTTGCACCTCGATGGTACGAGACGGGTACGACCCCGCGTTCATCACCTTGATGGGCCTGTCGATCAGGGCACCTCAATATCTGGTGATTTGACGCAGATTGCGGGATGAAACCTCAGTACCTAGTGTGGAGGCAATGTATACATATGTATTGCCTTTTCCTACTTGAAGGGTCCCATGAACCCCGCCACTTGGCTTCATTGCGGAGGGCGAATCAGAATGCCGTGATAAGCAATAGCCAGAAGGGTCTGCGTGCATGCAGAAGCTCCTGGAAGGGTCCCGATGTAGCCCTTGCATGATGCAAGGATGGACTGATGGCTTTTGGCTTTCCCCTCGAGGTCGTAGCATGTTGAGTTGGGCGAATACCGTCACCTTTGATACATGATGGCTTTTCGGGAGGGAGGACAGGGTATGGTTGCGAATGGCGATGTTCTATTTGAGCTGTGTAAACCGGTTCTTATAAGTTTGATGTCAGCATGGTACTGATCCCGGCCAGGTTGATATTCATATCTTGGGCAACACCCATAGCTTCCTGGTTCAACGCTGCTAAAGCGATGCTCTTCGTGAACTATCACATCACCACGCGATGGTGGACTCGCCTCCAAGAGGTAGCGAAAATCCTCGTTTCATGGCGGTAGCTCTGTCCCAATCCTGGCATTATGTGGCTCTGCTGTAGGTATACATGTAGTCGTATTGATGAATGTTCTCCTAGGTGATGATCGTATTTTTTCAAAAGATGGCCCCTCATTGTCGATTTGATAAGTACCGTCTCGAATATAGGTACAGAATTTCAGACTCCTGGCGGTCACAGAGGAAGCCAAAGCCATCCCCGTGACTTTTCCAGGACCTCGTGTGCTTCGAGGCAATGAAGGATATTTCCAGGCATAATGTAAAGACTTGAGTGTTTCGTGGATTTGGTCCAGATACTCATGGGATGGCAGGATATACCAATGCACTAAAACAAGCGTGGTAGACACACATGTTGCCAGGAACATGTACACATACCTTAGAGTCGAACTCACTATTTGTGACACCTGGGGTTGGATTCCGCCAAGTCTCCCAATCCATAGAATAGACATCTTCTAGAAGCCTATCGCATTTGCCCATTACTTATTTGAAATGCCCACGACTAGGGCGTCCTCGGACCGGCTCGGACGCCTGAATGAACCGCACTCTGTAACTTTCGGAAACCGCCGCATCCGCAGAGGAACACATGGCTGTCTGGTAACGCGATGTGACTCTTTCTCTCCTTCTTGTCTCGATCTTTACCCGACGACGGATCAAGTTCCGACAGGCTAACCATGGTACCTTATCTTTTGACCCAAAAGCAGGTATTGTTAAAACCAGACGGACCAACTATGTAGTAGATGATCGAATTTTGCTATGAACGTTTTCTTTGTTTGCAACGTCAACATATCTCGAACGTCTAGTCTACCTTCTTCATATTCGCGTACTTGTACATATGTACCTTCCTCTCCGCATCCGACCGTGTGACACCGTGGCCTGCTATGTATGTGCTTGAAACCTTGCCCAGTTCGGGATCCCGAGGCTCGCACGGGGCCAGTAAAAGCCAAGAAGTCAGGGAGCAGCCAAAGGGGGCAGCTGCCGGTACCTAACTGCTCCACGCGACTGTCACTGGAGTCACGCAGAGTGGTTGGGTGGATGGACTGAGCTGGACTGGGGCTGACTGAGCTTTGGGCTCCGCTGGGCTTTGGGCTGGGTCTGGGCTGGGGTACATAATACGTCACTTAACAGACCCTACCCGATTTTTGCGAATTCAAGCCTTGGAATCGCTGCCATGCCTTCCCCACAGGGTCTTGAGGGTCTTTGCCAAAGGAGGGTCTTTTTGGACTGGGACAGAGCTGGGACTGAGGAGTTGCAAGGGTGGAGGGAATACCCGTGGGAGAGCCATCATAACCAACAGGTTTAGACTACCTACGGTCGGCGGATGTGGCCGATATGGAATGTTGAGTTCATACATACATACCGCAGTACACAGTACCCTCCCCGACCGACCACGGCATCGTGAGAAAAAGGAATATGTGTCAATGAATGTGTTGACCGACAATCCCGCCCACCAGTCGCCGGCTCTGAATTGTAACCCGGCCTCGTGCTTGACCGTCCCCCACGAGCGTGACAGCGTACATTAGCAACGAGGCACAGCAGGGAGAGAGCTTCGGAACATCCGATCGTGTATTGTGCACTTTCTGATAGGGACACAGGTCAGCTTACAAATGAGTGGATGGCCATTTATGTTTACTGTGCTTTGAGGCGAAGGAGACGATCTCCCGCCAAGTCTACCTGTTGCGATGAAGAACCCAATGTCCAAGCTGGGGGCTCTTTCAGGCTGTTGGGCAATGCGACAGTGCCATGCGCGTTGAAATCTACTATGTAGATACGACTGCTGATGAGCGAATAGACGTGGGCAATGGCTGTTCTGGGCTGTTCTTATCAAGCTGCTGTCACACACGCACTTGAGCATGATCCAAGCATTCACCACTCCACTTGGGAAGTACGGTAAGTAGGGCAATTGCTAGGTAGTAGAGTAGTAGCGCAAGCATGTAATACTAGTACATAGCAGGTAAACATGCACGCGCGCATGCCGTTGTGGTGGTGATGTGGTCTCTTATCTCCCCCATACCCCCAAATCAGGCAGGCCACATGTCAAACATAGGTACAAACCCATCCTGATGCTTACCGGCCTGAGTAGTTGGTTGGGGAGGATAGGCATGCTTGATTCGCTTGTTGCGATACCTCATCTGTTTACCAAGAGCTTATTACACTCCTCTATACTACATTTGTATTGATGGGCAGCAGGTTGGGGATTTCCAAGAGGTTCCGTCTATCCGCCCTGCTTCTATCCAGGGCCTATCATCTGCTTTGGTATCTGCCTGAGACATCCAGACAGCTGGCTGCTTCCACCTGCTATCGTCATACATATTAGGTCCAGTGATCCTTCTTTACTATCTTCCAACAAGCTTGGTCTTTCTCCTTTCTTGTCTACCTGGACCTCGAGCCCCTTTGATGACTTGAGATTGATGAAAGAAGCAAAAACGACCACCCAGGGTAATCGCATGAGGCCGGGGAATGCTTAGAGACTGCCCCGATCGTGTGTGCCACCTTCCCAAACTATTAGTAGCCTAGGAGGCCCGACCGACCCGTCATCAGTAATTGACTCGTCGGCTCGCCACGCCCGTCTGACTACCTACCTTATTACTCACATAGTGCAGACTGTCCCTTCACGCCAGGCTGGGGCTCAGCTGCTGAAAGAGCTGAACGAACGGGATCTACCACTACTACCACACGCGACGTCTTTCTCTTTCTTAGAAAAATTCCATCTGCATGCAAGACTAGTTGTGGAAGTGTTTCCAAGTCGCTGGGATCCTGTTCTGCAATTGACGTCGACGAAACCGTCGCCTGTTACGTACAAGAATCGAGTCGGATTGGCAGAACCCCTGGTGAAGACACACGACGAACCCGCCTGCCCGCCTGCGCTCCACGAACAGCTCCCACAGCATTACAGAACACACGCTTGGCGGTGCCAGGTACGAGGTACCATCGCTTCTGCAGACGATTACGCACGATTCGGCGTGTGTTTTTTCTGGAAGCCGTTGTGGCATCGTCATTTCTGGGCTAATAAGGCCCCTGGAGTTGCGGACCGTGGCAGCAAGGCAAGACAGAAGTCAAGGCATGTGTGCGAGGTCATGCACCCCCCACCGAATATACAGTTGGCAACCCTGCAGCGACTCATACGACTGGCTGGGTTTCTTAGTATTACCTGATACCCTACCTTAGCCAGTTCCTATTACTCTAACCAAACAGAGAGAGCCTTTGGCTATCGAGTAATAATGATGATAAACCCGAGGTCCTTCCTCTCTTACTCTCGTTCCAGACAACCATCCACCAGCTCGACCACAACCACAACCACGACCACCACTTCGCCGACTCTTCACCCCTCGATCACACCAGTATCGTCGCCCAAGCGAAACGATGGTTGGGCAACGCGAAAGACTGCTTCACCAGAAATCGTCGATTTGACCATGTCTAAGAGGAAAGTCTCCCACACGGAGCGGCTCTCGCCGCCCGGCACCAGTCCACCCTCAACCACCGTGGCCAACGCCGTTGCACGACCAACTACTCCTTCGAGCGCCGTTCAAATACCCTTCAAATCAACCAAGCAGGATGTCGCTCACAAGCACAAGACACGTCACCATGCGGAATCACAGAGGAGGCAGCACTCGACCCATCGCAAGTCCCGCGACCATCACTCATCGGACGCAATTCCGCCCTCTGTGGCTACCTTATTAGCTATGACCAGCATTCCGCCACCGAACAGGCGACGGACTCTGAGGCACAGGAGCTCACGCGAGTCGTCGCGCATGACCGTGGACTCCATAGTACCTCGGTCGAAGGTGTCGGAGAAAGATCTCAGTCAAGAATTGCGCCTGGACTTCGACGACGAGCTCAGCGTGTCCTCTATTGAGCGCAGTCCTATGGACATTCTCCTTAGCCCCCCGGAAGAGTCTGACGAAGAGGAGGCTTCTTTCGTGAGTGAAAGCGGCTTTGCATCTACCTTGTCGACCCGGCCACCGTCTTTGGAGAGTGTTCCGTCTCTAGGTGACTCGTTTAGCACGAGCGTATATCCGTCTCTAGACTCGCCGCCGAACCACAGGACTAGGAATTTACGACCGCCAAGACGTTCCCTCGAGCCCGTCACATCACCGCCCGGAGAGCAGCCAGCAGATCCCCTCTCCAAGAGACAATCATTGGAGGCGGAGCAAATGGATTTTAGGGTCTTAGATGTAATGCCTGTGACAGCTGCGGAAAAGCAGAGCCAGGGTCTCCTGCCTCTCAAGTATGCCTTCAAGTCAAACTTGACAGCGTCTCTCCGAGCATTACGATCCGCCGCCAAAACCCTGTCTACTTTCACGGCTTCATCAGTACCTCCAGAAGACTTTCTTACGAGATCCATTCTAACCATGGACCCCAATGTCCCCTTCACGGATGAGAGACGACCACCTGTGTTAGAGGAAGAGCCTACGGAAGCCATGCGCCGATATCTTAATCCCTCCACCAGCAGTATTCGTTCAGATGCACGACCATCATCACCAGTTCGCAGCTATACGGCCTCCATTCAGATGCAGACATACAAGGTGCAGAGGTCTAAAGGTACTTCTAGGGCATCCCGGCAGACAGTACAGTCGTCAAGTCCGAACAAGCCCCCGCACGTGGTCATGTTTCCGCCAGGGCCTCGCCAGCGAGAAATGCGCGAAAACTCCGACTTCATTCGCATTGCTGTTATGGAACACCTGATGCGCAAGCGTGGTAAATTGGACGATCAACGAGAAGGCCATGCGCGTTGGCTCCTGCCGCCAAGGAAAGCGATCTCGAAGCCGTACGAAATCGGACCAAGCGGTGTGCCTGTCCGGTGGGTTTCTGTGCTACAAGACGATATCTAATCAATTAGCGACCCAAGGGACTCTTGCCGCAACTCCGATCATCACCCCTCGCCACTTTGGTATGAGATTTCCTCGAACCACCCATGAATTTCGCGGTCGATTATTCACGATGTCGAACGGAAGCCCCAGTCGATGCTTTGCATCGGAATCTATCTGGTCTCATCACCAACAAAATTTGGATTGAGACAAGGATAGAAAGCGATGCGGTAACAATTACCTTAGCGATAGTCGGACGGCGGACTGCCGATAGGGCCCCGTCCCTGTGCCGACAAATCCAAGGCGTCTCATTACACGATTTTGCCGACATCGCAGGCCCACAAGTGGAAGTCTTCTGGAAGGACAATCCAGGCGGCGGTGCCTGGTGGAGAATTTGCTTTCCAGTTCCGCGCCCAACCCACGCCAGTTCTGGTTTCTGGACATAGTGACTTCAGATCCGCTAAGTAGGCAAATTCTTGCAGGACCCGATCGTGAGGCATTACGGAGCCCTAGGTCCGCATGCGTCCCACTCATCTGTTCGGCACGCGAAGCAAGTACCGACGCCGATGGGACCAGCGTTTCAATCCTGCGCCCAGAGAGAAAAAAATTTGCCTGCCAAAACAACTCTTGGACTGCGCTGGACTGAGTCGGCAACACTGCCAACTTCGTGTATGCCAACAGTCGACGTTTCGGAAATGCCACGTCACCTCCTTGCATGCTCGCTTTGCTGCAGACAGGGGACAGCTGTCACAGGAAAATAGGGCAAATGGCATTCGCCAAAAGACGCTCTCCGGCAAAACGTGCGTTGATACACATTGCGAATCATATCGCGAAGAAAAAGTCACCACGTCTCCCGTCTATCGATGTGCTCTGAAAGCCAGAACTGATTCACATCTTTACTTTTTGTTTATCAAGAATTATCAAAGCAGCAGCAAGCATTATATTTTCCTGCCATGTTTCGACCATACAAGTTACGCTGCAACAGATACCCTTTCGAATGTATCACTATCATTTACTCTTAAGTAGAGCACTCCGATGCCCTCGCTGGGTTCGTCTATTTTTTTTTTTTTTGTCATTTACAGAGGGGTTGCGTAGGCGGGAATAACTTTGGGAGCATACATGCATATTTTTTGGACCCGCGGCACTAAGGTAGTGCCCGACTGCATTGGGAAGGTGTCCATGTGTGCATAAAAAACCGGCGTTGAAGGATGATGTGACTGCTTCCAATACGGATGCTGCTAGAAGCGGGAACCTAATTGATTAATATACGCGTCGAAATAACCTGATCTAACTGGGCATTCCACAGCATGTGCATTTGTATCTTGGGCATGAATGATGTTGCAATCTTGTGGGTGACTCTTATTTTTCTGGCACGATCACGGCGGTGAACAAAAGGAGTACCTGGAGGAGGGATAGGAAGGAGGGAGAAGGAGGTGTGGGCGGCGGTCGATCCCGTGGACCCTGCATATTTCCATTGGGCAAGGGCATCACGCAAGCCCTGACGGAGGCTTCCTTCGGTACCTTGGGTACCATATATCCTCTAGTTCCGACTCCGTTTTTTCTAGCCTATTTCCCAATTTCCATTTTGTACAGTACTCTCTATGCAGCAGAAGCTATCAGTTCGTTGGTGCGAGGGCTATCTCAAGACACTAGGGGGGTGGGACGGCTGCTAGTTCAAAAGGTACGTCGGCGGGGTCTGATGCGTCGGGAGTCCGCGCGCGCTGTCTACATATGATGGTTTGGTTTGGGGGATTGGTTTACGCTCTGGAGTCTGTGGTCTCCCTCGTTGCCGGCAGCGCGGTGTACGTCCCGCGGCACGCACGCGAGGCACGGCTTTCGCTCTTGAGGCGTGAGGAACGAGGTATGGGGGGCAGAGGGTTGGGCGCCCTACGCTTCTATCTGGTTTTTTTTTTCTTCTTCTTTTGAGGAATTTTGGCTTAGGGGTCTAGGGGTCGCGGAGGGGGAGGTGTCCTAGTACGTGAGGTATGTATGTCCATATGTCGATCTGCGATGGGGCATTTGCTAGTGAAGTGCATATTGGCATGCGTGGGAACATGGGAATTGGGAGTTCGGTGCTGTCCGGTGGCGGGTCGTTGACCGTGTCATTGATGGATAGGGGATTTCCGTCTTCGTAGATTGCTGTGGTGAGGTTCCCGTGGGAGCTGGGGGGCTGATCGTCTTTCTGGGGCGTGGCGGGATCTGGGTTTGGAAATTGGGTTTTTGTGCATGTTAGGTATGTATAGGATGTAGGAGTAGGTTGTTCTCTGCGTGTGTGAGCTTTGTTAGTTACCTCTCGCATGGGCCATTGAGCGCACAAGTACTGTGCTGCTGCTCAGGAATATACTTATGCATAGGTTTCTGTTCCCATACCACGCGATGCTCTGAGGTCGTGATGCAAGGTTGACTGCAGACGAGGACGACTCCTGCTAGCTTGCGTAACAGTATGGACGCCCGGAGTCTCTCTGCTATCTGAATGTCGTGTTCTCAATATCATCGGTTCGATTCCTTGTTCAGGACTTTGCTAGAAACTGCTGGATGAATATCCGCAATTTTCTCAGACGCAAATGTGGTCGTGTTCACAGATGTGTCTCGCATCTGATATAAGGCTTGATGCGTAGAACTTGGGAAAGGATTGGTTCAATCTAGTCGATTGTTTGCTTTAGATAAGCTGACATCAATGTTTGTTGTTATACAGCACCATCACGGCGTCTAGCCATGAGAGGTCCCCTGTATGACAAATTGATATCGAACCGCCATTGAAGTACAGGAAACTTGAAAATTGTAGCTCATGCTTGCCATTCATAGTAGAAAAGTTTCACACCTTATATGATGAAGTAGATGGGCGTTTGTTCATGGTGAGATAAAGGGGCATGGTGCCTGCCTTGGGTTACGCTGGTAAGGCCGGCAAGGTGTAGAAGAACTTGGGGCCTAACGGGAAGTGGCAACGCAAGTATCCCTAACAAATACATCAGTTTAAGGACTTCAAAAGCTATTGTGGCAAAAAAATGGTTTTCTGCAAAACATGGCTTGGCCCACAAATTTCGTGCTGTAGTACACGAGGTCGTGATGCTATGTCCGTCAGAAACTGCTAGACTTTACAGACATCCACTGTCACACACAGTTTGCGCACATCTGACGATTCAAACATGGGCGCCTTGCTTTACCTAAATTGAATTTGCAATGCTATTTAAAAGAACACAACAGTGGTATCTATTCTACTCTAACGTGTAGCCACGGCCTATGCAATACAGCTCTATGCAATATAATCTCGGTAAACCCTCTTAGACTCACGGCGGACTCTACGTCCTGCCTTCCTAACACGTCTCCAAGCCGCCTCCGTGCCCGAGACCTCCCGCTTCTCCTGCGCAGCGCTGGTCATATGGTCCGCCATCCAAGCGGCCCATTCCCAAGGCGCGCTCTCGCCTCCGGGCAGGGAGTTGTAGTACTCCCACGCCGCCACACCGCCAAAGTTGGCGTTCTCGCCGACGAGCTCCGACAGGACACCGGCCTCGGTGTCCAAGTCGACGAACCCGTTTCCGTTGGCGGAGTTTGTGAGCAGTCCCATGACGACCTTGCTGGCCGGGAAGCCGTCGTCGATGATGCTCTCGTAGTCCGAGGCCGAGCTCGCGTCGCCCCAGCCAAAGTAGAACTGCGCGTTGTAAAAGGCGATGTCGTCGCCGCGCTGAGCCTCCAGGTCGAAGTAGTCGAAGCCAGATAGGTTTCCGCCGCCCTCGGTCAGCGCAGAGGCAACGGGCGCCAATGTGATGATAAAGTCGTCGCCGAAGTCCGCCTTGAGGCGGTCGATCAGCCGGGTCATGCCGTCGAGAGACATGCTCTGCTCGACGTCCAGGTCCAGACCCTGCAGGTTGTACGTGCCGATCAAGTCGTGCAGCGGGCCGTAGTACGCCTCGAAGCTTGTGTCATCGCCGTCGAGCCTCTCCCACGTGCCGGCCGCCGCGCCGCCGACCATGGCCATGACCTTGATGCCGGCGGCCTGCAGCGCCGCGGCGTCGCTCCACACCTGGTCGAAGATGGCGTCGCCGGGCGGGTAGTCGTTCAGGTGGATGCCGCCGTCGCCGTCGATGACGTGGACGGCGGCGATGAGGACGTGCGTCGCCGATACCGAGGACGCATCCGCGTCGACGAGCGGCAGGAGGGAGACGTGGTCCTCGGCGGTGCCGTTGGTGTTGGTCGTCTGGTAGTATATCACCACGCGGTGGTCCGCATCGTCGGCGGCGGCGGCCACGGCGCAGGTGAGCGGCGCCAGGAAGGGGAGGATGCGGGTCACCCAGTTCGAGACGTTGCAGAGCATGTTGGGTGGTGTTCCTTGCAGGCCCTTGAGCTGCTGTGTGGTTGATCCTCTTGTATCGGTATCCAAAACGTCAATGGAGCGCGGTCCAATATATGGTCTGGATTCCTCATGAGCGCACCGGATAGGCAGTAGACGGTCCTGGATACATATAAGTACGATCTCGTCTACTTGACGCCGTGGGCCATTACGTAGGTAGTCTTCCAATGAGGAAGTCTCCTGCTCGTGTCAATAGGGGCGGAGCGCGCCTGCGGTCGTCGCGCGAAGGATCGCCAGGCCTGCTAGCTCATCTCCCTGTTTACGTGATTCACAGCTGCTGCTTGTGGTAATTATAAGCATCGCCGCAGCAGAGCGTAATCAATAAGCCCTAGAACAGAGAGCGACTCTCCATTGTGATCCCTGCCGTGCTCTAGTAACGTTTCGATGCGTATCGCCTTGACCAATCGCGCGGCACGCCTCGCACCCAGCTGTAGGGCCCTTATGGGTCGAGATGGGACGACGGTCGAGGGTTGATGGCATGCGGTGATCCTGCCCGGCGGCCGTAATTTGGTTGCCTTGCGTTAAAGGTGCGGGGGTGCCCCAGACGGAAGGTATCCTGAGGGCAACATTGCAAAGTCGCACTACAGTGGTGGTGGTACTAGGCGACACCATTTGGAACATTGTTTGGATTCTTCCCTCCAAGAGGTACTCCTGAGCGGCCGCCGTCAAAATGTTGGATATAACAAATAACAATCCACGCGTGTGGCAGAGGTGCAGCACACATCAGGTACCCAATGAAGTCTGGGGAACGCTGGTAGGTGGTGGATGGGCGGCTCCAGACTGGATAGGCTTAAATGTGGTACGATACCAGACTGTAATCCTGTTAGGCTAGACAAGCAACTCTTCACTGGGTCTCTTGAGCAGCAAGACTTCATCAGATGGGTTCCTTCTTGATAGCCTGTGAAGGAGAGCATGGAGCCCACGTCTTCAGCCCAGGTGACCGAGGCTTGCCAGGGGCAGTGGTTCTATTATTAGCACCAGATATGTATACTTACCTGGTAGATCAGCATATTTTTTTTGTCCATACCTAATAAGTCCTTATCAGTGATCGCAGTGTCCTGCTAATTCCAGTGACAATTTTGCAGCTTTGGCTATATGGCGAGTAGAGATAATGCCAGGCTTAGCCCATGCTTCAGGTGATAGGTCTTTGACTGCAATTTGGCGGCAACAGGGACTCGTTGATCATCATGGAACCCCACCACTTTCTACCTTTTGAACCAAACATGCCAGTACAAGTAACTCTGACTACCTTAGGCAGTCCCCAGAGCTCTATACCTACACATGCATTCTCGAATCATACCAAGTACTGGTACGCTTACTTGTCTTGTCTTAAGATTCGACATTGGATGCCAATATGGGTATATACAACACTGTCGAAAGCACCCGTGGAGGGAAGGCAGAGAGAAATGGAGGCAGAAAGCATCTTAGGATACTGTTATCCGCGAAACTTCCTCATTTATTCTTTGTATAGGGTGAAAACCGATTGGTAGGCTTCTATCCTGAGCACTGCAGGTGGTGTACAACAAAGAGACTTCAAAGCTGCAAATAGATGTTGGGTTCCCGAAACTAAGGTATGCTTGTGCCTCGTAAATCTCCCCAGCTAAAGTGCTTGCAGTGGTTATCGATAAGAAGCCAAGTACTGACAGAGATCCCGCTAGCATCGAATCAGATCCCCTAAAAAGGCCAATCAGGGACGTCAGTCATCTGCGTCATTCGGCGTGCCCAAGCCGTCCCGTCGCAGGCATCACTGCACTGAAGTTAGCGACTGCATCTTTCTTTCAGTACCTTCCAAGGTCGGTGCGCGGATATTGGGCTCGTCCTTACCACCTTACCTGCATAAACATCACTCTTCAGGCTTTACCTCAACCGATGAATGCCCATTCTCTTGCCTCTCTACCTTTCACTGCTGGGTCGCATCCTGTCTGCTTGTTCACCAATGCTTCTGCAACTGAAGCGCTGGTACCCCCACTTACCCTCTCCCAGTACCTTGAGCGCCGATCCCTCCGACCTGCACCAAGTGTCTCTATTTCATGACTCCTAATTCTCTGATTTTCGACATTTCATTCTCCTTCGGTAACGTTTGCTACTTGCACTGCAACATCCATTGCGCCTAAGGCGCATTGGTCTCACAACATGACTTCAGAAAATGCAGACGGTGCTGGCCCCGGACCCAGCTCGGGTCGCCATACTTCTCATGGAGGTGGAACAGATCAGATGGCAGAAGTCACCCAGACGCCTACAAGCCCGGACTCCGGAGATGAAGGGCCTGGGAACGATAAACTCGATGAAGAGGCTGCCATCAAGGGACTTACGTCAAACGTCCGCAACCAAGATGACCTTGAGCGTGACATAACGTATAATGCCAATATTGCGCTGATCGAAGCGGAGGACAAACGAGATCAAAAGCGCATTGAAAGAGCACAGGCCAATATCGCGCGACTCGAGGCACAAAAGTTGACCCAAGAAGATCGTTTCCGAAAAGCGATTGGCAAACCCGACAAGAAGCTGAAGATCCAGGAAGAGATCGAACGCATAGACTCCGACATTCAACTCAACGACCGTGACATTGCCGATTTCCATACGCGCATCGAACAAAGACACCAAGACGATGGGCAGGCTGATCAGGTACAAGGCGGAAACAAGAAGTTACCAAACGAAAGTCATCGTGAATTTCTGATCCGGACCGGAAAGATCACGCCCTTTTCCAATATTGGTGGAGGTCACCTCAATGATGCCGCAGGTGAATTGGCAAATGCACTGGCAGATGCCGAGGATGAAGCGGACGCCCTTGAGCTGGAGGAGAAAGCGGGCTATGAGCCACGATCCCATCAGAATTTGCGCGCCCCCGGCTTCGACGAGGACTACGACGTGAGGACAACCGCAGCACAGAGTGATTTCTCATTGCGACCTCGGAAGAAACGTAAAGCGGGCAAGTCGTCAACCTCTGACGATGACTATGCTCCCAAACCCTCGAGCTCGCCCAATGCTGATTATGTCGACCATGATGCTGAGGACACCGACGACTTTGACATGACAGAACTCCCAAGGAAAAAGGCCAAGAAATCGAAAAAGACCAGCAGACCTTCTGAGGACAGTGACAAGATTGATGTCAGCCAGCTGGATGATGGTAATGAAAATAACTATCAGGCAAGGCTGCAAGACTGGGTTGACCGGCGAAGCAAAATAAGGCTTTATCGACGACAACAGACAGCACAGGAACATACCGAGGATGCCGAAGATGCTGCCGAAGATGAACGCGAGGAGTGGTTCAAGCCTTCTCCTGATCATCCTGATCATCATATCGACAATGCATTGAAGTTGCCGGGTGACGTCTACCGTGCTCTTTTTGACTATCAGAAAACGGGTGTCCAGTGGCTTTCAGAATTGTATTTCCAAAAGGCAGGCGGTATCGTCGGCGATGAGATGGGCCTGGGGAAAACAATCCAGATTATAGCTTTCATTGCGGCACTTCATTATAGTGGGAAATTGAACAAGCCCGTCATCGTGGTTGCGCCAGCTACGGTATTGCAACAGTGGGTCAACGAGTTCCACAAATGGTGGCCTCCTTTGCGCGTCTCTATTCTTCATTCTTCTGGCAGTGGTCTGCTGAACATTCGGGACGAAGATGCTGCCGAGGAGGTTGAATTGACTGTCGGGGAAAGGAGAGGAACCCAAAAGTTCAATCAGCTAGGCAAGAAAGTCGTCAACCGTGTTGTGAAGCATGGCCACGTGCTGGTGACCACGTACGCTGGCTTGCAGACTTACCAGGACCTCTTGATTCCAGTGAACTGGGGTTACGCTGTACTGGACGAGGGCCACAAGATTCGGAACCCAAATGCGGCGATCACGGTGTGCTGCAAAGAGTTGCGCACTCCGAATAGGGTCATCCTGTCCGGAACACCTATGCAGAATAATCTCATGGAGTTGTGGTCATTGTTTGACTTCGTGTTCCCAATGAAGTTGGGAACACTGGTTGATTTCCGCAATCAATTCGAGATACCCATCAAAATTGGAGGCTACGCAAATGCGAGCAACTTGCAAATCATGACTGCCCAGAAGTGCGCAGAGACGCTAAAGGACGGCATTAGCCCCTTCCTTCTTCAACGATTCAAAGCTGATGTTGCCTCTGATTTACCCAAGAAGAGCGAGCAGGTTTTGTTCTGCAAACTTACTAAACTGCAACGTCAGGAATACGAGGCATTCCTCAACTCAGAATCCAAAGATGCTATCCTGAACAAGACCCTGCAAGCTTTCTACGGCATCGACATCATGCGTAAGATCTGCAATCATCCAGATCTGATCCATCCAGACCGTGAGAAACAATTTGGTTACAAATGGGGAAGCGCCGCAAAGTCGGGCAAAATGCAGGTGGTGAAGTCACTTCTGCCAATGTGGAAGAAGCTAGGCCATAAAACGCTTTTATTTAGCCAGACTGTTCAGATGCTTGACATCCTCGAGGCCTTCGTCCAGAGACTGGGCAATATTAATTACCTGCGAATGGATGGCTCCACGCCTATCAAGGTGCGACAGAAACTGATTGACCGGTTCAACAAGGATCCGGACATCGATCTCTTCTTACTGACCACTAGGGTGGGCGGCCTGGGAGTAAATCTCACAGGAGCCAACCGAGTCATCATCTTTGACCCTGACTGGAACCCATCAACCGATGTTCAGGCACGGGAGAGAGCTTGGCGGCTGGGCCAAAAGAAAGAGGTTACAATTTACCGGCTCATGACGGCGGGCACCATAGAGGAAAAGATATACCACCGCCAAATCTTCAAGCAATTTCTAAGTAACAAAGTCTTGAAAGATCCTAAACAAAAAACCAGCTTTGCGTTACACGAAGACTTGCACGATCTTTTTAGCTTGAAACCTGCTGATGATAGTGAGACAGCAACCGGAAAGCTATTTGAGGGTTCGGAGGTCAAGTTCCAAGACAACTCAAGATCACATGAAAAGGCGACGCTCGATGCCGCACAGCCTAACAATCAGTCACATGATACTCATAATGAAGTCACTCTTGACGGCGAAGACGCGCAGGGCATTCGTACAATCGAAGGTATAGCTGGCATGGAGGATTATAAGGCTGGCGAGGAAGATAAGCCTGCTACTGATGAAGACCGTATCATGGAAGGTCTTTTCGCACGCTCTGGGGTACATGCAGCCCTTGAACACGATGTCATCCTTGATGGCAAAAAGAAGCCCCAAGCCGATCGACGAGTCCTCCAGCAAGAGGCTAATCGTGTTGCTGCTGAATCTTCCAGGCACCTACGTCGTGCTGGAGAGCAAGCCCGCCATGTACCCATTGGTACTGTAACCTGGACTGGTGAAGTCGGCGAGGGCGGGCGCCCGAATAACGTTCGTCGAGGTAGAGCCGGCCCTGGCTCTGCATCCATTCTTAACAACCTCTCATCACGCCAAAGCGCCACCATCGCCTACCCGGTCGGCCCCAGCTTCACAGCGCGTCCCAGACCAAGACCAGACAGCGGACCACCCATTTTCGAGCGCGACATCACAAACTTCATCAAGAATCACGGCGGAGAGGTACCTACAAAGCTTCTTGTAGATCACTTTGGTCCGAAATGCACTTCCCCCGCAGAGAGCACCCAGTTCAAGAACGCACTGAACAGAGTTGCGGAACAGAAGAACGGTGGTGGTAGAATGCGGAAGATGTGGACACTCCGCGCGATCTAGGGACCCGACGCGGAGGGCAACTATCGTCAGATTGACCTGGACTTGATATATGAGGAGAAGACCAGACGGTTTCGCGCCTGGGACATGTCCAGGGGCCGGTTCGAGAGGGAGAGATGGAGGCGAAAGGCTCAGATTGAGCGCATAGAGACCGCTATGCGAGAAAATGGCCAGCGCATCGATGAGGAATTTGCACGCGAAGTTAAGAAATATACTATACCCACGTTCGAGCTGGACGGACTCGAGGCAGCAGGACCTCGGGTGGAGGGAGCTAAGTCTAAGAGACGCAAGACAGCTGGAACTAAGAGAGCTGGATGAAAGGGGGCCGGATGAAAGGGAGCTGTGCTCGAACAACCTGGGAACAGCCCATAATGGTTGGGAGAGGCAGTATCCAGTACATCGTAGCTCACTATGGCGAAGATGAAGTGGAAAGATGGGGCATGGTTGGTTTCGCGGTACATGTGGATAGCATACAGCATAGCGTTTCCTTTGATACCCACAACGGCGTTAATTCAGGTATGTAGTAGTATTGGGAAGTAACGGAGACTTTCACGGCATTCTCTAAGTGAACTATAACACAACAGTTTTCCACAAGGATTTGCATTGCATGGTAAGGTCGTAGCACATGATGGGAGAGAAGACTGAGTATCAAGCAGCGTAGATCAAAGTTTTTCATTTCTGCTGTGGCTGTGCCAAAAGCATCTTAATGACAATTGGCGAAGCCACCCTAATGGAGACCAGGTCACGTAAAACTCTCTTAATCTTCAAGTCAGATCGAGAACCAACACGCCGTTCTCCTCGTAATTGTCATCACCACAGAGAGTATGATGTGAAAGCCCAGTTTTTCCTGCGCCCAAACCGTATGATCTCGTTGAATATCTCCTGTAACCGCAACCAGAAACACAGAACCATCGATGAACAATGGGATGTGAAATGGTGCGCTCACAGACGACGACCACGGCGACCGCCCTTTCTGCGGGTGCTGTCGGAGGGAGTAGGGGTGACGTCCTCGATACGGCCGATTCTCATGCCGGAACGGGCGAGAGCACGGAGAGCGGACTGGGCACCGGGGCCGGGGGTCTTGGTACCGTTACCTCCAGTGGCGCGGATCTTGATGTGGAGGGCAGTGATGCCGACCTCCTTGCAGCGGATAGCGACGTCCTGGGCAGCCAACATGGCGGCGTAAGGGGAGGACTCGTCACGGTCGGCCTTGACCTTCATGCCACCAGTGACACGGGTGATGGTTTCGCGGCCACTGGAATCACCCAGAATGTTAGCCTTCTTAACCAGAAACCATGTTTATATGCCATCAATTTCTTTTTCCAATATTGACTCAAGGAGGGGCTCTGCCAGCATCGCCTGGGCTGGCCTATGCTGAGGCCTTGAACCACCCCTCCCCTTCGTCTTTCTGGCGGGGATATTTCTTCAAACGAACCTGAGATCGGTGATGTGGACGAAAGTGTCGTTGAACGAAGCGAAAATGCGGGCCACTCCGAAAACGAGCTCTCCTGTAGAAACATGTTAGTATGACGTTATTTCAGATGCGACTTTTGGAGATGGGAGGTGATCAACGTACCCTCACGGACCTGAGGTCCAAGGGAGATGTTCTCCTGGGCGGGACGGACAGTCTTCTTAGGGGCCATGGTGACTGATGGTGTTGTTGGGTGTGCTGGGTGGCTTCGCGATGGTTGACGTGAACAGGAGGAAAAGAGCCAGGCGAGATTTTGTCAGGGTCTCGATTGGTGGTGAATGGTGGGCGCGAAAAGTTACAGGCGGTGAGCGATGGCAAGGAATTCCAGAGTGGTAGTGGGGTCAATTAACCCTAAGCGGACCTATCTATTTTCTTTGGAGGCGCGAGAAAAATCCCATTTCCCCTCGCTTGCAGTAGAAGAAGTGGCTGAATTGGTCCAAGCGCCCCCACACTTGGCCACACCGCAAACTTTCACATTTTCTCCTTGCACTTTGGGAATTTTTCAACCTCTGCTCGTCCTCTCAACTCAACACCAACCCGAGGTCTCTCTACTAACCATCACGACCACAGCCAATACCGACGCAATGGCTCCCACTTCGTATGCTTCTCCTCCCTCCTGATCTCTGGTCGTATCAGAGCTTTCCTTTCGAATGCCCGGTCCTGGATTTTTGCAGATTTGTCGTGGTCCTCTCGACTGGATGGCACTGCTCTCTCGGCACCCGAAATATGGTGCGGGAGGCATGGCAAGCCAGCTCGATCTATCCGGAGCGTCTCCCTTCTTCTCGCAAGCCTGAAACATGGTCTGCAGATCAAGAGATGTCGCTTGGGGCGTTGGAGGGAAAGGCTTGGCCTTCCCTCTTAAATTCAGCTGCCGCTTTGCGTCGCTTCAAGCTGTACAGAAATGTCTGCTGTAGAGATCGCACCACTCGCGAGCAAACTTCTTGGCTTAAGTCAAAGCGTTGTCGGATGAGGGAAGTGCTGCTGTATACTCGGCTACCAGGTCACTGGCGGCCTAAAGGATCAGTTGGCATCTCACCGATCAAATTCATTCATTCGAGTTAGCCACCGCGAGAATGTCGCACGCAGTCGGCAATTCTCCAACCGGCGCTACTTCATACATATTATTATGTATGCTTGTGGACTACGTACTAATCCGAGTCTGCGAATAGTTCCGTCCCGACCAAGGACCAGGTCATGGTCCCCGAGACCCTCCTCAAGAAGCGCAAGAGCCAGGAGAAGGCTCGCGCTGAGAAGTCCGCCGCCACTGAGAAGCGCAAGGCCGTAAGTTCATCTCAATACAATTCAAAGAGGCGGTTGAAGTGATGCACAAAAACCCTTTGCGACTAGACCAAGGTCAATGCTGTTGCAAAATAACCATCTTTCGGGTCTGATCGACGATGAATATACTTATTTTATACATTTCGTTATGGGAGTCTCAAACTAACACCCATTGATAGGCCAACAAGGAGAAGCGCAAGGTTATCTTCCAACGTGCTGAGAAGTACGTCAAGGAGTACAAGGACGCCGAGCGTGAGAAGGTCCGCCTCAACCGCATCGCCAAGGCGAACGACAGCTTCCAGGTCCCTGCTGAGGAGAAGTTGATCTTCGTTATCCGAATCAAGGGTATCAACAAGATCGCTCCCAAGCCCCGCAAGATTCTCCAACTGCTCCGTCTCCTTCAGATCAACAACGGTGTCTTCGTCCGTATTACCAAGGCTACCGCTGAAATGATCAAGATCGTTGAGCCCTGGGTTGCGTACGGTTATCCCAACCTCAAGAGCGTCAAGGAGCTCATCTACAAGCGCGGATACGGCAAGATCGATAAGCAGCGTATTCCCCTCACGGACAACGCCATCATCGAGGAGAGCCTCGGCAAGTACGGCATCATCTGCATGGAAGATCTCGTTCACGAAATCTACACTGTCGGCCCCAACTTCAAGCAAGCCTCCAACTTCTTGTGGCCCTTCAAGCTTAACAACCCCAACGGTGGCTTCCGTCCCCGCAAGTTCAAGCACTTCATCGAGGGCGGTGACCTGGGTAACCGGGAGGACAAGATTAACGCTTTGATCCGACGCATGAACTAAAGTGTTGGCGGAGTATTCAGTGAAAATAGGTCTGGTATTGAGGGTTTATGCGTTGCATGGTTGACGGCGTTCATAAAAGGCTACGGGAAGCTTACCAATGAATTCATTTTGATGACCACGATACGCCATCTCTTGTGCCCGATCACTTGATACTTGACGCTTAGACGTCATTGGCATCCAAGCCGCAATACCATGACATTACCAAATAATCACTACGCCACCGTGATACGTAACATGCTGGCGTTTTAACAGCGGTCTACTGAGGCCAGGCAAATTGGTGTTCCTGCGCAGCTAAGCACAGTACTTTAGGTACCTAAAGTATATAAAGATTAAGTTAATGTAGTAGTGAGCTTGCACATTATTATTCTTATAATATTCATCCAGGGACTAGACAAGCATTGACTGACCACCACATCATCCTCACGCAAACTATGCACGCTACGTACTGCATCGTCTTCATTCTATCTCTTTATGCTACGCTCCGCAAACCGCTCTGTTGTATAATATCAAACAACGAGACCTGATCTTCTCATCATTACCCATACTCATTGCGGCATGATTCAGTCAATTGCGCTTGTGATAACATCCGTTGCCTATACAGTAAACGTGATCGCGCTCTCGCATCATACACGGCAACTCGCCTCCCTAATTCCGCGTGTACTTCTCTCCGGCACCACGAGCGAGGGTTCGCAAAGACTGCCAGCGCAGCAGGCGAAAACGGACATCTCTGCACAGTCTTGTGATGGCGACATCCGCTTTCTTCCTTAGGCCTTGATGTCAAAGCTGGTACCGCAACCGCAGCTGCTCGTGGCGTGAGGGTTGTCGGTGATCTTAAACTGCGAGCCGATGAGCTCCATGGTGAAGTCGACCTTGCTGCCCTTGAGGAGCTCGAGGCTGGGGCCGTCGAGGACGATCTTGGGGGGGGCGGCGGCGAGGGTCCCCTCCTCGTGGCTGTTGCTGTCTGGCAGGAAGGCGAAGACAGTGTCATCTTCGTTCAGGGCGGGGGTTGGGGTCGATGGCGTGGCGGAGGTGGTGGTGGAGGGGGCTTCTTGGGCGGCTGTGGAGGGGCTTGGGGGATGGGGTGTGGAAGAGGAGGAGGAGGTGAGGGTTGGCGGCAGGGTGGTGAGGGAGATGAGGTATTGGAAGCCGTGGCAGCCGCCGGACTCGACTTGGATGCGTAGGGCGAGGTGGGGGTTCTCGTCTTTGGCCATGACTTGGGATAGGCGCTGTTGAAGGACTTGAGGTTAGTCCACTTCATTGGGGCGAATAAAAAGTAGTATGTGAAGTGAGAGTGCACTGTGAAAAAGGGCGCTATATACGTACATTGGCAGCGCGCGGCGTAATCTCAAGCATCATCTCATTGCCATCCTCGTCCTGCTGCGGGTTGTATATGGCCTTGGTCTTCTGCCAGGCGCTCGTGACACTGAAGTGCCTCCGTGGACTGGCTTGCTGTCTAACCTGACTCCGGCTCGAATTCGTTGTTGTTCCGGGTGCGCGCAGAGCGAATCGAGTGCTCTTTGCCGCGGCGAGGTGGAAAGCCCGGGTTCGTGGCGGTAGCAGGACATCTAGCAGAGAAATGGCAGAGGGTGCCGAGACGGCAGGTCGGGCGCAGAGCTGCACGAACAGCCTTGCTGAAGACGCGGCATTGGCACAGCGTACGGGCGGCATGGCTCGAGGCGAAAGAGAGGATCACAGTCGCACCTGAAGAGTGCAAGTGTGAAGTTGTCGCTAAACTCGAGGGTGCACTGGTTCGGTTTCTAAGCAAAATATTTCGGGCCGGGTGGGATGATGTCAAAGCCGAGATGGGGATAGCGAGGTCAATCTGACAGGGGCGGTGATTGGTGGCAAATGGTGATTATCGAACAACAAATAATCGGACTAACGGCCATTGGTTGATCAAAGACCCCAACAGCCACCACTGCTAAGTATCTCATGCCTAGATCATACTCGACATTGCGATACCAGATGTTCCCAAAGTTGGTGTCTTGTCTACAGCTGAGTATATAAGTAGGTATTGACACCGTGAGATTCTCCTCACACTCACACAGCAGCATGCTGTAGAGAATTTGAATAGGACCCTCGAGACAAAATCACAACAAAAGAATACGCTGCTTACGGTGACAACATAGTGTCTTCACGCGAATATGGAAGTCCTGAAAGCCATGTTCATTATTAGTGACTGACAAGACAGGCTGTATAGAATCAATGGCTGACAATCGCTTGATTGAGACCAAACACGCCTTGAAAGTGAACTCAATAGGTGCGGTTCGCCAAGCTGCCCAATTACTTTCCATCCTCTGGTCTCTACAGCCCAGTAGCAACTTCACATCGATGTCGGTTTCGGGGCGCTACCTGTCACACGGGAGCCTTAGGGTTGGTTGTTAGACTTGGCTGATCACATCAGGAACACCCAGCTCCACACTCTCCTCCAGGACCGCCATGCCAGTTCCAACATCCAGAGGCTCCTCATGGAAAACACCTTCTTGCGCTTCCTCAACCATCATCTGTGATGCATGTTCCCGCAGGCTTACCTCCTCCTCAGAGGAAGGCGAGGGGAGCGGCGTCAAGCTAGCCTTGAGCAATGCGACTTTCTCCTCAGCCACAAGA
Source organism: Xylariaceae sp. FL0016 (assembly GCA_022578815.1). Taxonomy (NCBI): domain Eukaryota; kingdom Fungi; phylum Ascomycota; class Sordariomycetes; order Xylariales; family Xylariaceae; species Xylariaceae sp. FL0016. Next base: position 392,117 of record MU388748.1, read on the forward strand.
GAATGGCAACGGTCATACTGGTCAATCTCGAGGGCATCGCGCCTGTTGCTGACGACACCTTCGATCGAGCTCTTGACCTGGTCGAGGAGTCCGGGATTTGCCTTCAGAGAGCTAGGACTAGATTCATGTCAGCGATCACGCGCTCACATCTAGAGCTTGAAGAAAGACGCACCTTCGACCGTTGCACACATGAGGATGCGTCTCAAAGCTTGTCATGCCGCCTCTTCGCAGGCGTCGTCCTTTCCAGGCTTTTGGGGTCGGAGGTGGAGATCCCGGAGTGCGGAGACCCTCAGGAATCTCATTCTCAGATGACGAGCCGGACAGCAGGCTGTCGACCGAAGACGCGTTAATCGCATATAGCGAGGGCAGAGAATCCGACTGGTTATTAGCTTCATCGATGTTATGAGCATCAACAATGTCCGAAATACTGAGGAAAGACTCGTCCGAGGAGGGTGACGATGGAAGAGAGTGGGATCGGGCTCTCGGCTTTCGCATGGCGACGTTAGCAGCTACGGAGTCGGGTGAAGATTGTGCATGGCGACTTACCCACGGAACAGCTCTCAGGCCGATATTCTTGACGACATTGGCGTCATAAATTGGTCTGGTTCCCAAGCGGCCGAAACCGAAACTAGAGGCGGCGGTAGGTGGAATCTCGCCGCTGAGAACTCCGTTCAAGCTCAGGAAAGCTCTGTCTTTGCAAGAAGGTCGACACCGATGGCAATACTTTGCCTGGCACTCTTCTTGCTGCTCAGGAATCCAAGGTCTCGTTTCTCCAGGACTGCGTGTGGCAGACAGGATGTCGGCAACTCGACTCAGATAGCCCGGGCTAAAGCCTGGAGGAAAACTCACGCAACCTTCACGAGTCTTGCGACTCTCCAACCGCGCGACCTCGAGCAGCTGCTCCATTGTCAGCATCTTTGAGTACAAGTTACGGGTTCAAGAGGATCTCACGTTTTCTCTCTGGCGCAGAATGGTACTGATCTGGCTTGGTGAATACGTAACGAGGTCATCAACGGAAATCTCCTCGAAGAAGTTGAGCTTGTCCGATCTTCGTTCCGCACATCGCGGTCCCAGAGAGATCTGGGTTGCGAATTTCAAGCCTACCAGGTCAAAGCTCACCTGGAACGCGGATTTGGTTAGCTTTCTTGCGCCATTATGCATCGTGATTGCGAGCAAGAGGAGGGGCGGGCTTACCGGACGGCCAGCGCGGACAGCCTCCTCGATCAGGTACTCTCGGTCCTGCGTACAGCGATATAGGTAACCCTGTGGACCGGGTCGGCGACACGTATTACACACGTACTGCGAGTCGTAGATGCGTGTCATGGTTAAGTGTGTGCAGGTTGGCGCGAAAGTTGGGGGTCGGTAGGTAGAGAAGCTCGAGAGGGCGACACTATCGTTGCTGAAACGCCTCGGCGCAGGCAGGGCCGTTGCCTGATGGGCGATGTGCGACGCCATCTGCAGCAATGATGTTGGCCGAATGAATCGAGGCGAGTGTGGCCAGTTCTATCGCAAGAAAGACGCAATTTCTATGTTTGGGGTGGGAGTTGGATTGATGGGCGGGCGGTGTGGTTGGGTATGGGATATGCGATACAATGATAAGAAACAAACATGTCCAATGTTGGCATAATTAAGGAGCCAGCGTTCGCCAACTGAAAAAAAACCGATATTGGAAGTTGACCAAGCTATCTAGGTATTCAAAACATTGTCGGCGCGCATGTTTTGGTGCGGAAAGGCTGATTCAACCCCCTTAGGGGGGCCCTCCCACTTCCATCCGATTGTTCCCCCCCCTTTTCAAGTGATTGAACCAGGCATATGGGAAGTTGACAACCGTGATGAGTCGAGTCTTCCTTCTTACTAAAACAATGAAGTCTCTTTCAACTCAACAATCTACCCCCTGGTTTCCTCACTTATTATGTGATCTACCTCGACCAACATAGAAGGGCTAGTACACGAAAGGAGCCTCCTGCCAAACATAATAGACGTGCCTGCCTTGCATATTGTAGCCATAGGTTCCCGCTAGCCTCAAGGTAACTCCTAAGACCCTAAGAAGTTGAGTACCTCTTGAAACGTTTTCTCATGAAGCATCTAAGCACCAAAGAAATATAGATCTCGTGCCTAGAGGTACGCTAGCGAACGGAGACATGGGAAATCCGTACATGGCACTGAGCAAACCTACATCCACTCCAAATGAAAAGGAGTATTTTCCAAAGGTAAGTAGGCTGGCTATCATAGATTAAGGAACCTGCTGCCTGAGATTTCCTGACCGAGGTATGTGCATCCATTTGCGACACCATAATTCGAGCAGGTAGTGTCTCGAATCCAGAAATACCGTAATGAGTTTTACATGTTTGCATCACAGCCTGGAACATAAAGCTGTCAGATAGATTCAGATCATATCTACTTGTACCGGTATCTTAGGAATGGAAGACACATCTGCTTCCTCTTGCTTTCTTCCTCGTACTTATAAGCATTTCTGGTCTCGGAATATCAGACCATCAATACTAAGAACGCCTAATGAAGTGCATGCCCGGTAAGTGGTCTTTGCGATAGAAAAAAAGTCTCGAGAAAATCACCGATCCGCAACATCTGGCTCCACCTCCATCCATCTAGACTCTGGACCACTCAGAACGACCCAGCGACGAATTTGGTCGGCCAAGCCAATGATAGTAATTTCGAGGGCGGAATAACCTTTGCGCGATGGCCAGCTCGATAGACCCGTCCCATCGAGCGAATCAGCGCTGGCGAAAATTCATCTACTAGGGGCCCCTGACCCATCGACCCAGGCCTGAGCTGTCGTGCAGCACTGCAGCAACCACAGCAGCCAAAGGGAAGCTGGCCTGAGCTGCACCAGCATATCCACTGGCTGAGCACTGGCCAGCGGTGCCCAGCTACAGCCCAGTACAGCCAACTCTGTCCAGGTTCTGTCTGTACGCAAGTAAACATTGGACAGAGCGTTGGACTCTTGGAGAAACTTGGCCCCACGCAAGCATCCAAGCATCCCCCCAGCCCTGGCCGGCCAGCGCGACAGTCGGACTGCCGCACCATACCCACGCCTACCAGGTAGCATACCGTACCTAATGCTCTGCTAATGCAACTGCTGCAGATGCGCCCAGCGCCTGATTTTATCGGGAATTCGTGTCCAACCTCGTCAGGTCCAACCAACCTCCTCCACCACGTCCACCTAGCTCTCCACACCGCAAGACGACAAACCACTGCCTGCACGGATGACCTGCAAATCCCACGATATTTGATCGCTGCACCAGAGGCAACGCGAATGTAAGACTCTCCCGTCTCCTTCTCCTCCAGCGCTTCTTCCGTCATCCAGGGGGGTCTTGTTGCTCCGGCCATCTCGGTTCATCTCGCCAAAACAAGCTGCCTCGGTTCCAGGCGAGCCAGACGTAAACAAACCAATCGAGCCGTCACAACAAGACCACCCTCCCCTCTGTTGACCCATTCGATGCCGCATGTTTCCATGTCCGCCACTGACATTACTTGCATCTTCAGATTTTGAAGCCAATTGCTCCTTCTCGGTTCATTGATAGCTGGCAGCCATGTCCGTCAAGTTCGAGCGGGACACCGTCAAGCGGATGACCACCGAGGGTGCCGAACATGCTGAACGCGCTGCTCGGGACGGTGGCCACCTCCCAGGTACCAGCGGGAAGCATCCTCACCTCGAGAAGATCGGTACCGTCATCACCGGAGGAGCGAAGAATGCAGGAACTAAGGGATACTTGATGGTGCGTGCCGCTGCTGCTCAGAAGAAGAGCCAGCTCGACCCCACGTATAGCGGTGTAGCAGCCGATTGACCCTCGAATAGGCATACATCAACGAGCTCGAGAAGAACCCTCTGCGCACCAAGATGCTGACGTCCGGTACACTCGCTGGTCTACAAGAGTTCCTCGCCTCGTGGTTAGCCAAGGACCGCAACAAGCATGGCAACTACTTCACCTCGAGGGTACCCAAGATGGCCGCCTACGGTGCTCTCGTGAGCGCACCGTTAGGCCACTTTTTGATTTGGCTCCTCCAAAAGTCCTTTAAGGGCCGTACGAGTCTTCGTGCGAAGATCCTGCAGATCCTCGTCAGCAACTTGATCGTGAGTCTTTGAACGCTGGTGTCGCCATTTTTTTCAGCTACTCACCACCGCTTGCAGATTGCTCCTATTCAGAACTCTGTCTACCTTGTCGCCATGGCCCTTATTGCTGGTGCTCGAACCTACCACCAAGTGCGTGCTACCGTCCGCGTAGGTTTCATGAAGGTTATGAAAGTTTCCTGGGTCACCTCGCCCATCTGCTTGGCTTTCGCCCAACAGTTCCTCCCCGAAAATGCCTGGGTTCCTTTCTTCAACGTTGTCGCTTTCATTATCGGCACTTACATCAACACCGTTACTAAGAAGAAGCGCCTTGCCGCTCTGCGCAAGAAGCACTTCGGGGATGGCAGGACTGGCTCGATGGGTGGCGGACGGCCCGAGGACTACCCTCCCATTGGACCTAACCCGCCATATTAAAACAACCTAATTCGAGTATTATATAATTCACCAGTGGAAGAATCAGCTGCGTAGAGCGTGAAAGCGGGATACCAATCCGTCTTGTCACTGGAGGTTTTTTCATATAACGTATTCAGTTATCTAACGAGGAAAACACCGGGTCGGTTTGGAGGTATCTAGGGACGATTCATACGATGTATTTTGGAGTATCCGCGCCTGTCTAGTTGCTTTATACCTTTCTTGCACAATGTCAGATATTTCTTTCGGGTTATCTGTACCAAAATTGTGTATACAGTCATAGAGACACGGGATCCCGAGGTTGCAATTCTTGCTTTTCTATCAAAAATTCTAGCCGGCCCAGATTCTCTGGGTCTTTGTATGCTAACTTGATGCAACGTCTTTCCTACCCTCCATCAACTTAGGATGCGGCGACAGTGAAGTCAACGCAGCTCTCGTAGCTCTGCTTAGCACCCGTCCCGTACCACCACCATTGCAGGACCTAGACACCTGGTTAGCCTCATGGTTGCGTTTCAAGATCCACCGCCGGAAAACAAACTTACACAAGCACCAGCAGTCGCGCACTTGTTGCCCAGGTCCTCCGGAATCGTCACGTTGAAGTCGGTCTGATTCTTCGGCGTCGTCTTGGCGTAGAACTGCTTCTCGTCGGCGTAGCCACTGGGCCAGTCGAGCAGGGGCTTGCCGATGATGGCGTTGGTCTTGGTGTCGACGACGGAGACGTTGGCGTTGCCGACGTGGGGGATGGTGAGGGTGATCTTCATGTTGACGCTCTGGCCGGGCTTGTAGGCCTGGACGTTGGCGACGTTGTCGGCGAACTGGAGGCCGCGGCAGAGCCAGAGGTTGCAGGCGTCGGCGTGGTAGGCGGCGTCCTTGGCGGCGAGCTCGGGGAGCCCCTCGACGTGGGAGGTCTTGTCGCGGACGATGTCCTGGACGACGGAGGGGCCGCAGGCGGCGGTGGCGGCGGCGCCGGGGCTGCGCATGGGGGGGGAGGCGATGTAGCCGTGGGCGGCGGCGGTGGCGGCGAGGCCGGCGAGGGGGAGGAGCTGCGGGAGCATGATGATGGTGACGCTTTCTTTTGCTGGGATGAGCTACCGGTTTGATGGGACTTATTGGCTTGTGTTTGATGCTGATGATGATGGGGGCAGAAGGGGAGAGGCCATTCATTGTCGTCGTTGACGGTCTTATATCTTCGACCAGCGCCGACCTGGTGCGGCCGCACGACGAGGCGCGAAGGGGAGGTCCTTGCCCTCGTCGCAGTTAAGTTCTGGCGTCCAGGTCGCATTGTGCGCCTGCGAGGCACTCTATTTCGTGCGCGGGTGCGGGCGCAAAGAGGTCGCGCGCGCTGCGGGCGCCCATATCGCCGGTAAAATGGCGGACGGCACCACGGGTAAAGAAAGGCGCGTGCTGTTCTTTTTTGTAGGGCGTCGGCAAATCTCCCGCCCTTTTTTTTTTTTTTTTTTGAGAAATTGATGCGCGGTCTCCTTTTGGCTTTCTCTGCTATGGCTACTATGATGCGGTGGGCGGGATTGTTTGGTTCCGGGGGGACGAACGATGTTTGTTCGGTTACACGGCCTGAGTCCCGATGTGATGACAAGCTTTCCATGACCCTGGGCTGGGGCGAGGCTCGAGATGAAGATGTATATTAAATCCAAGGGTATTCCAAATCATGAGCGGCGGAAGGCTCTTCGTTTTCGTTTAGATCTGGTTTTGCAGGCGTTAAGGGAATCGTTATGCCTGTTTGCAGACTCACGATGATGTCTTGGAGGTTTTCCTCACTTTGCGGATCGGAGCTTCTTTTTTTTTTCAACCCAGGTAGGCAGCCTGAACTCTCATGGGCGTGAACTCCAGTACATTCGATAGAATGCACGATATTACCTTCAGCTTGATGTCCCAGCAAGTGAGCACAGCGCTGTCTTATACCAATATCGAATCCACCGGCTGCAGGGACAAGAATGTGAAGCTGGCTGAGACTTATGTTCAACTGCATATCTGGATTTATGCATGTAGAGCCTCTTATTCCTTACATCTAATTCAAGGCCAATGCCGCGACGACACCTTGCAGGCACCGGCCGAAGATTTACCGGTATCTGACTGCAACCCCTCTGCGTGCATAAATCCACTTACTCAGGAGCCACAGTCCATTCGTCGTGCCGTGCATCTTGAGCGGCCTCTGTCAGGAGAAGGCATCGTAGGAAAAGTTTCCTCCCCATGCTGTTGCCAGGATGAGCCTCTTCAGGTCCTGCGGCCTGAAGAAGATGAGTCTATCATCCTGCCGACGATTACAACACTCATCACAGCAACGTTCAAGCACCCAGCAAGTCCACCCGGACTGGCTTCGACGGGTTCTTGAAGACAGAGATCGGCCGTCAAGGTTGTATGCCTGGACCACTGAGAATATCGACGTAAATGCGTCTGGAGCCGGGCATATCACGAGAAAAGAAGCGGCGATCAGCAAAGAACACCAGAAACGGATCTACGTCCTAGGCGTGGGCAATATCGGACGCCTGTATGCTATGTGCTTAGCAAAGCATATTGACAGACCCCCTATCACCTTGGTAGTACATCGCAAGGAGCTTCTGGAGCACTGGGCCGCCCGGCCTGGGATTGAGCTCACGCGCTACGGCCAGATACAGAGAAACGCCAACTTCGATATTGAATGGTGGACGGATGCGAAGCCCGCCACGGGCCCCATTGAGGAGCCGGCCTTGGGAGGCAAGATCAGTAATCTCATCGTCGCTACGAAAGCTTCAGATGCTATACCGCAAGTTGACAGGCTAAGAGGATACCTTAGCAGCAGCTCGACGGTTGCATTTACGCAAAATGGTATGTGTAAGCTGTGGCCGCCGCTTGGGGAGACTTACGTGAATGCGAGGTTTGAGAAAGGGGCGAGTCCGAGTTGGTTAGCTTGCGTCACCACTCATGGCGTTACCTCGGAAGGGGCTTTCAGAAGCACGCACGCCGCGCCGGCCACGGCTTTGGTGGGACCCGTGATCCCAAATAACTCGGGCAATGGCTGCATGGAATATCTTATGGAACGAATCGCGAGCGCACCTGACCTCGCAGCCCGACAGGTGTCAAAGAAGGAGTTGTGGGTTTCCCAGCTCGAGAAGCTGGTTGTGAACGCCATTATAAACCCATTGACGGCTGTCTTGCGCTGCAAAAACGGAGAACTCTTCATCCAGCGCGACGACTGTCTACCTGAGATCATTGATCGATTGCTGGGCGAAGCAAGCGAGGCACTCCAGGCGTTGATCATGGATCCGACGAGTGACGCCATTCTAGTGGAAACGGCGAATGGACAGTCACTGGAAGCAGAACGGGAGAAGCTGAAAGACAGATTTTCATTCGATCGACTCCGGAACATGATCTATGACGTCGGTGCAAAGGTCGCTGAGAACACGAGCTCTATGCTCCAGGACGTGAGGGCCGGGAAGCAGACAGAGATCAACGACTTCAATGGCTGGCTTATTGAAACAGAGAGGTTCATCGACGGAGAACTTCAACTTCTGACGCATGAGAGACTGGTCTCACTAGTTCAGACTCAGGCTGCACTCTCGAGAGCTGACATTGGGAGAGAGCTTCTTAGATGAGGACCTTTTCATGCTCATTCTGGGGGTATTTGTTCCATCGCTAGCTTCGTCCCGGATTGCAGCCTGTAGATCTCGGCTTCATATGCCAAGAAGTGCACGACGACTGGCACGGTGTGGAGAGAGCTGCTGGCCATGCGTCCTCTCTGTGCTTTGATCACATCGAGATTCTAGAAGGCCCATGTCTCTCAAAGCGTTGCATAAGGTGCCTATTGGTCGATGCAAGTCTAAACGATCGGCGAGCTTTCAGGTGATGGGATACACCATGTCCGTCTGTCCAGATACCGGACCCGAGATGAACTAGGCTGAGCAGCTTTGAGATGGAGTAAATTAGACTTGGGAGCAAAAAGAATATTGGAAAGACTCTGGTCCTACGACAAGATAGATGTATCTGCCTCCAAATGGGGATACAAAAGTTTCAGTACACTTCCGCGTTCTTTCCTCGACTACGTGTTTTCCATACGCCAACAAACTACTATTATTTTTTAACTTACCATATTGGCCCAAATACACACTCCCAGAGTTCAGAGAAGGGAAAAGCATTGCCATCGTCATGCGAGGACACGTCTTCGACTGTACTACGAAGATGGTATGGGCATTTCGAAAATCGCGAGAAAATACGATGTTTCTCTGAGTACGGTTTCCCGCGTGTTTAGGCGCTGCGAACGCCAAAACTTGGGCACACCTAAATCGCGCAGCGGCCGCCCTCTCCTTGTCGAGGACCGCGGTAAAATACACGTACTACGTGTGATCGCTAATGATCCTTCAATCACTATAGCTAAAGTCATCGGAATCGCGTGCCCTCACATCTCGAGAGGGGCCCTTAGGCGGTGGCTTCGGGCGGAGGGGAGGCCATACAGAATTTGATCTTTCGGCCATAAGCAGCGGGAATTACTCCTTAGCAGGACTCCATCGAGACGTATTGCAGAGGCTTCGCCATGTTGGTCGAGCAGTGACTGTTGGCTTACAGAATTCAGCTGGTCTTAAGCTCTTCATGTATGACTGGAAACCACTATGTCTACGGCGAGGACATCAAAGGGAACCCACACGCGTCCCTATACAACCTTATAAGCACACTTGATTGTCAAAAAGTCTTCGGGTCGTTGGATGTACCAGTCTAACGGCCTCTGAAGCCATAGAGGCTTTGCCGTATACCTTAGTAGTGGCCACTGGGGATAAGAAAAGATGCAAACATAGTCTTGGGGTCTGTGGATGCATTACTCGATGAAACCCATCTATATGTATGACCTCAGAAGTATGTCCCAGGGGATTCTGGCGCAACTTCTGTCAAGTAGATACTATGCTACGGCCATCACCGATGGCAAGGCTGCCTTTCCTCCAGACAAGCCGCATTGAACGTGACGCAGCATAGACCCAACACTTGTCGAGCTCAACCAATCTATGTCGCGTAGCAGGGTCACAGACCGTGGATCGCGTGATTGAATGTGCTCGAGCCACTGATGTGCCTGGTATTCAATATACTGTCCGCAATGAAAAGCGTTCCCGTGATTCGGGACTATATAGAGTTGGATCGAAGCGGCGCCTGCGTGCTTGGAAAATGCGCCGCTTCAGCAGACAGTACCTTGAAAGGCCACCAAAAGAGATCGGCCAGCATTGAGATAGTAGTACCGTCGGCGGTATTGCCAGCTCAACTCGTAAGGGCCAGAGCCCATAGCACCAAACATTATCCCCAAGAACAGCCATGATTGGCGCAGATGACGACTCTCCGCTTGGTAAGGTCTAATAAGCTCTGGATAGTGCTAGTTTGTTCAAGGAACTCTACAGAACGATCTCAGGCTTGGATCTGTGTGGAAATTCGCTATGGGCTACTTGGTTCTTTGCTTATCGTCAGGATTGCCACCGTAAGCATGTTCGGAGATCAGGTCCTAGGTCTTGAGAACCTGCAACGCAAATATTATGACATACCATTGGCAACAAATACAGAGTCAGAGAGGCTGTAAGAGTTCGTACAGTCAAATTCGACTATTTAAAACTCTTCCCTCAAATGGTACCTGTACGCAACTACATCGTCGCCGCCTTTCGTTCGGTTTTCAGTAGCAAAGGGTCCAATAGAGAAGTCCAGTACGTCTTCATCTATGTCTCCTATGTTCAATAAGTCACTTCGCGGCTTTAGCAAGCCGTGCCTGAAAAAGCTTGCAACTTATAGATCAGAGGCCCCATCTTCAAAGCCTTAAATATCTAGGAATCACAGCACGATTGAACAAGCTCAGTAATAGCTTCTTCGGCTTTATGATCGTCAAGTTGGCGACTGATGATTATTGTGTACGATAATGTCAAGTACATATGTATGATGCCTAGTATACTTGCGGCTGCGATTGTTTCTTGAATTCACTTGAGTTTATTCACAAAAAAGAAACCGCTAGGAATGAGCCACTTTCAAACGTGCTTCTACCCGGACCATCACGCAAACACTCTGGAAATTGTGAGAGTATGAAAGCCTAATAATTCAGAGAGCCTTAATTTGTGATCAAAGTCGCCATCGCCCCGTCAGCGGACTAGAGGACGAGGTGTGTCAAGCGCTTGATTGTTTACCGGCAACCCATTGCTGGACCAAGGTTGTGCTCGAGGAAACCTTTAGTCTCCTCTGTGTATGGCAAGCCGCCGGCTATTCAAGGCTACAGCTATGAGGCTGGGAGAGAGTGCACGATTATATAGCGTGAATTTCAAGACCTGTCATTGCAAGTTGTCTCGGTCGATGTCTCTGTGCCCGAGAAACACATCCCAGGAACATAGAGTGCACCGAGCTCAACGGCTTGGTTCTAGCGCGTATTCTTACGGCATAATCATCAAAACAGCCGTATCTAGTTTCTAACCCCTCAGGTAAGCTCAATAGAGACGATTGGAACAGTGGCAGTCCGCCATACGTGGAAGTCACATGGCTACCATACTCGGGCCTGCCGTAAACGACGATAGCGATGAACCCTAGAACTCTGATCCCACATGAAGGCCGTTCCTAATTCAGAGTAATTTTTCGGGGTTGAGAAATATGTCAGCAGTGCTTCAGGGTCGACTGTTCCACGGGAAAGACCAGTTATAGCTTCACGGACTCAAGGGCTCGTTAATAGACTCAAGCCGGCGGAAGGCTGGGAGCAATGTCGCGTTCGATGCCTTCGAATAGGAACATGGCATTATAGATAGTGAGTGAACTGTTTTAGACCCTTGATAGTTTACCGTCAAACATGTTTTTCGCATGAAGAAGTTCCCATTGATGGCGTTGAGGGTGGCTTGTGGCTTGTGGCAATCCAGATGTGCCTGGCTTCAGCATAGGTTTTGAGATACACCTCCTCATCGGGATATGCTACGATGCTTCCTCAGTTGGGAATGAATGTAATTGAACGCGTCACTTTTAAAGCTGTGCTAGTTTCGCAGAAAGTAATCATAGACATGTATACCTACTTATCCACGCAAACTCCTGTTACGCTCGAGTGCCACTGGTTTCCCGCGTCGCTTGGATAGGGACACCAAAATCATCATATATACTGGCAATACACATCTAGATGTATGATACAAAAAAAAAAAAAAAAGGCACGATATAGACTTAGCTTGATCAGATCTGCATTCCTCAACCGGGTATCATGGATTGCTCCCTCAACCCTCATCTACGCATACGCAGCATGGACTACGCACGCGGAAGCGGCTATCTTGCCGTGCCCAGCACGCGCAACATACCTCCAAGCATGATTACAAATGCGTGGAATTGGTTTTCGATGATGGAAATATCGACGTTAAAATGATCTGCAGCAATCGGCGCGATTTGCCAAACCGCAAGGCGATTGGCTCTTCATATGGAGTTCCGAAACGCGCGGATTTGCGTAATACGCAGGCATTCTATGATGTGCGAATCGGATTGACATCTGCAGTGTCAAGGTTGTCCTCGGGATACACCCCTTGTAGGACTTACTTGTTCTACAGTATTGTCTACGTTCGGCGCATCTTGTTTAGTGCCCAACGGCTCTGCAACGGCGTCCCGCAAAATCGCAGGCATATGGGCACACACCGATCCCTGACGATAACCATGCATTATCAACCCATGGTCAGCTACTTGTCGCCTTCGGAAGGCTCGCCAGAATGTCCATCCCAAGGTAAGTCGCATTCCGTGAAGCTCGGGACGGATGTGACTTGCGGTTTGTCCAATACATCTCGATTGGTAGCTTGGTGAAGCAGATCATAGCTGTCGTGATTCATGCAAATCCCGTGTGGGGTGTTTCAGGTGCGCAGTGCTTCGAAGATGCAGGCTGGAGAGCAACGTTGGGCAGCGCGAACCGTCGACAGATCAGGCATAGGTACAAACTCATCTACAAAGCTAGCATTTGACGTGACAGTCGGAAAAAGCTGGCTTCTCGGATCATGGTACTAGAACCTCGCAGGACTGTCATCAAGCCGGTCACGGAAAGCTGCCTTTCCGAACGGTCTTGTGAGCATCAAGCTGTTGGCAATGGAGTTGGTAGAAGGTGTAAGTCTCGTTACATGAGACGGTTCGGCGCAAGGTCAAGCCAGCGATGCCAGAATCCACCGAACGGAAAACCACGATTACTGAGGTGAATATAGCTCGTTGCGGTCTTTTTCAAATAGCCCTCGCAGGGGAGATTTTTCCAGGGACTGGGACCTAGACATGATACCTTCCTCAATGCGAGTACGGGTTCATGCTCAAGTGAATCGCCGCCATGCCAGAGCATGAGGAGGCAGGCTTGTATGTAGCCAATGACGGTGTTGGGTGTTCTATGTAAATAAGATGCAAGATAGGTGACTCCAGTGTCGAATGCACCACAACGGCACGCAGCATCTCCAACGACTAATCAATGAATCGCTCCTGCTTATACCCCATGCTAAGTACCTTAGATTGCCAGTCAGCGACGTACTCAGAGGTTGGTATTTTCAATCCGAACAAGTTTCCATGGAGAAGTGAAAATTGTAGAATGATATCAGAACATTGTTGCTTGATGATCAACCAGGAATGGGAGATCATCAGTCCAAAGCAATTGAATACCTGTTTCCTACCTTGTCTGGTTCCTCTCGATATCTGGATTACCACACTTCACTATGATCTACATGCATCTCAGTGGTGATACGACCACGCCCCCAAACCCTGGCTATATAACTCATCGGAATAGCCATAGGTAACAGAAAGCCAATATCTGACAACGGTTAATGGCGTTGTGATTGTTCGGCAATTGGGCTGTCTGGGATACGGATATACCGATGGGATCAAGGCGACCAAACTGATGGCTACCGGTGATGACACGTTGGAGGCGAGATTGTCCTCACCGCCATACGATTGCATGAAATCGGATGCGTGCCTCTCCCTCCTCTTTTCTGCAGCTGCAGAGGCACTTTACCTCCCCGAGGCTGACAAGTCTTCTGAATCGTCTAAAGCGCATCCACCACCCATCACCGTGCAGGGAGTTCGAATGGATAGGACTCGTAAGGGTGTCAAGAACAGCCACTATGGCTTATCCGGCTGCAGTTTCGTGGGCGATGATTCTGTTTTCGTCAGCAAGAGGTGGACATTTAGTGATAGCAGTGACATTTATAGGGGCAGGGTCGATGACAGGGTCACTGCTTCCTGAACCCCACAACCACTCAGGCGGTCACGGCAAAGGCAGAGAGCGTTGGTGTGCCATGTACATTACACAGTAGATGCTGAAGTGGCTCGGCCGAGTCTACTGTTGTCAGAAATGATCGGTTCGATACGCAGTCTCGATACGGCCTTAAGTATGGCTCGTCTGTTCCTTACCACCGCCCGCGGCAGACGATGATCGCTCGCATCTCATTGCGTTGTTGTACTGAGCGCCTGAGCACCTCGCTTCTAGGTAACAAACATTCATCCTAACAGCAGAGACATCTGGTCGAGGGAAGGCCAGAAATGACTAAGTAACGCCGACTTCCACGACCCGCTGTCTTGCTCCGTACTCTATGCGGAGACTCCTCTTGGCTCAGCCATTATGCCGTCACGCATATATGGCAGCTCATCTCGTTACAGCCCAGACAAGGTTTTCCGGTACGCTATTGAGCGAAACTCGAAATCAATCGGTGTCACTATGTACCATTTGATCCCGGCGCCTCGCTTAATCAAATATGAGGCTGATTTCCATGATGCTCACGGTCCTCGGCTCGTAGCAATCTCGTTGGCGACGGCTTCAGAGCCGTGGTTCACCGGTATTAAACAGATCCTCGTTACCTATCATTTCCCGTGACCAGGCTCGCGCGAAACAGCAGAGATAGTCAGCTGCCTTTTTCTGCAGACAGGTGACCTCGTGATGGAACGCAATCAGACCGGGTAGCTCTGGGTCTCGACTGGACTCCCCCATGGCATCTGGGGTCTGTGTGACAATGGCACTCTGATAACTCGCCGATAGACGATCCAAATTTCCCGATTGGCTGCCGGGGGGATATTGGAGTGGGCACAATGAGCCAAGTCGAAACCAAACAATTCATCTCGGACTTGGGATCGTCCTTAATTCCCACATAGTTGAGTATGATGGTCTAGCAAAAGAAGGCAAGCAACTCGCTTTCTATGTGACTCAATACGGACCGACGTGTAGTAGTAATAATTTCGCAGGCTCAGGTTGCTGGGGTTCCTGGAAGGGGAGAGGGACAGCCGAAGTAGCGAGGTAGGTAGTGAGGTCGACGATGATACTGTGGTGGGCCCAATCAAGCTTACTGGGCATCGGATGAGGTTCTGCTTTGAGCCTCACGTCGCTTGGGCGCCTGCAGGAAGCCCGCAGTCGCTGGTTCGACCTGCCCAAAATCCCCAATTCCCAGTCTCCAATCGCATTTGTGGAGATGCCGACTTCGTGTTCAGGTCGCGCATGAAGTCAATGCAATTGCCACCAACCGCGACTCTAACTTGACTTTGAACCAAAAGCGACAACACGCTTCGGGTATTATTCAGCCCAGCGGCAGGTGATCATGAGAGAATAACTCAGTGCCTCGAACCGGTGCCGCGTGGTGTGTATCTCAGCGGACGCCCAGCAGCGAGAAAGAGAGAGCAAACCCTGGACAAGCCGTCGTGCCTCATACCACTGCGGTGCAATGCAGGAGCCCTGGGTCGATCGGAACCCGTCGAACTTCAAATGCTGCGCAGTGTGACACGCTTTTGGCCTCGGGCCAGGCACACAAAGTTGATACAACAAGTCGATACATCATGTAGGTACAGCGAATGTGTGGCCCATTATGCGACCCGACCAACCCGACCAACCTACATCTTGTAGCATCTCCATGTAAGTAAGTGCATATGTAAGATAGGTGTCGGATCAGATGCAGGTGTCGACTCGAGTATCTCACACAGTACAGGTTAGGATGTAGGTGCAAAACTGACAAGATAGCCACTAAAAAAGATACCCTACCTACCACTTACTAGGTAGGTACTGTACCTCATTATGTGGCGCAGGTGGATGGATGACTTGATCGATGGTAGGCAAGGAAGGAACTCTCAGGCTTCAACGTACCTGCCACCAGCTGATTGCCTCAGTACATGCAAGGCCGAGCACAGGTCACGAGTCACGATAAGGGCAAGCTACACGGCTTCCTTCAACAACCCGACATACCTTACTTGCTTACCTACCTACCTAAGGTGGCTGGTTATCAATTGTGAGCTGTGACCCGCAGGAATCTGGAATCCGTCACGTTGCCTTGTGTTGCGCTGCATCGCGTTGCCCACCTTACCTACGGTGGCCAGCGGTGGCCGGGCCTGGCCTGGCCTGGCTGTCCATGCTTGCCATGTAAGTAAGCACGCATGCACATCTCTCGATCCCGCGGCATGGTTTCCTGCCGCGCAAAGAAGAAAAATCTCCTTACCATGCGATTAAATTTCCTAAAGCTGCCGCAACAGGGGTTTCCTCCGACCCCTCACCGCAAGGCGAGCGGCAGTTGAAACCCCTCGACCCAAGCACGCCAAGATAGGGCCGGGGAGCAAGTCCCACGTCTCTGGAGTCGAGGGAGGAGGCGAAGAGGTGGAAGGCGGGAGTCGAGAGCACACACACACACACACACACACACACACACACACATACACACACAAGTCACGGTGAGATTCCAACGTCAGCCTCTGACAGGTCCCTATTGACGATGGAGAGCTGGGCAGTCATGTCATACCACGTCAGCATTCACATACCGGCTCACTGCTCACGTCCACAGTGACGGCATGGGCTATGGGTAAAATCTATGCCCTCTTCTAGGCTGTACCTAACCTACCAATGACTACCTCAGGTTTGGGATGATATGTACCTGGCCTCATTCAAAGCTCCCCAGTGTGGGTCTTGGAGATCTTGCAACATCAGGTACATACATACAAACTCGTGGTAGGGATTCCTGAACCCTGTTGCGTCTGGGCGTTGCATTGTGGCCCTAGTCCGGCGAGCACTGCTTGGCAACGCAGAAGCTCGCACATCCATCGACTCACAGCACTTGATGTCGAAATGCCCGCATACCCGTTCGCTGCTTGAATCATGAACAGATTCCATGTTGAGGGGAGAGAGAGCCTGGTGAATCCTACGGCTGGCGCAACGAAATGCCCAACTCAGCACACGATTCCGTCGACGTCCCAAAGTTGTACAATCACTGGGTTTATGCCGCTGCCTTTTCCCGAGATGACACACTCTCTGCCATCTCTGGGGTACGGTTTTCTTCGAACCAAAGATTTCCTCCAGATTGAACATGCCTATCGCTGACCGAGTCTGGTAACCCGGCCTTGGGACACCGACCCATTCAGCGGCGTGTGGAGAAACGTGGCTCTCTGGTGTGCAGCTGGCACACAAGATACCAAGCACTTAGAGGCATAGTGTGCACGATGGTATGGTACGTAAGGTAGAGAGCATATGTAGCAGCAATCACAAGCAAGGGGGCTAGGTCACGGCATTCGTGCCCTTGACCAATGTAGGTATCTAGATGCCAACCGGGCCAGAGATATCCACCTAGGTAGACTTACAGTCTGCTCTGGCCGTGGTTTTCACCAATTCATCGGCATATACTTGTAGATTAGTCAAAACCTCTCACCGCAACCTTGGAACCAGTATCCAAAAAGACCACTCACCCAAGGTTCTTGTGTCTTGGGTATTCTTCGGTTGATGGCCCGGACGGTAGCAAGGATCGCAGCCGATTGTATGCGTACTGCACAGTCCGCTACGCAGTCTGACAAGGGAGAACCAGCCAGCTCAACCCAGTCGCTCGATTGCTTCTCGAGCCCTCCAACCCCAGGGCCCAAAGCCGTGGAAGCGCGGCGAGCCAGGGGAGACGATGTCTTGTCAAACCTCAAGCCAGTTGAGCGACTTCCCCGTTGGGGGCAGCAAAGATTCCCAAAACGGCAATGTCTGCCAGAAATCGTAGCCGAGTCTACCCACGAAGCTCAATCACGTCACCCTGGGAACGACGACATACAGCACCGTTGCACCATGTTAATCAATACAGCCTGTTGATATTCTCCGTGCCGCAAGTGCAGACGGGACTCTGCAGCGGCAGCCCAAGGAAAAGAGAGAGAGGCATCGCGGGCAGCGCTCGGTTGACCGAGAATACTGCTCAAGATGGAGGGCTATATTGCGCCGGCACTATACGTGTGACAATGACAGCACATACATACACACATGGCCATCCTCTTCGAGCCACCCAGAAGTGGCAAAATTCCCCTCCAAGCAAGGGAAAAAAAACCAGACCCAGCCTGATTGATAATGGAGGATGCAGAAAAGGGAGCAAGTGTTAGAGCTAGATAGACTGACAGGGCCTGCGTCGGCCGTGTCTTGCCTCGCACGTTTTTGCGTATCTCTCTTGCCTCTTTTCTTTAGCCTCTCAAACTACTTCTTACCTACATTGCCCGCTAATCTTGCAGTTCGATGGTCAAATCAGCCTCGGGTCATCTTATTCGCTACCGCCGGTGGGATCGCTACCTTACGTAGCAGTCTCGAACCTGGAGATTGGCGCCTAATAATTCATGCCTCCTGTGTGATAGCCACGCCCAACGGGTGTCTCGGCGAACAACTAGGTCAGGTACCGTAGCAGCCACAGGTCTTCTAGTTTCTCGCACACCGGATCTCAGAGCCTAGGGGCGCAACCACATAAATAGGCGGCTGGTATTATACCTACAGACAACCGAAAGGTTGACCCGTTCAGAATGACCATTGTCGGTAGCAGCTGGCTCAGCCTGTATTCTACCCGTTTCAACCTTTTTCGACCTAGAAGCTCCGCAGTAAGCTCGATACCAATGTAACGCGACCCGGTATTCCTTGCTGCCAACACGTCCATCGATACTATCTACCCAGCCACGGTTGAGATGACCGAAGACGAGTGAACATCCACAGCAGCAGTACCTTTCACCGAGATACATAGAAAGGGAGGAGCAAGAGAGTATTATCGTAGTATATTAGTAGGTAGTAAGTGCAGATGGCAGATGGCCGTGAGGTGCGTATGTATGGTTCCTGTCATTTCCCTGCCTCCCTTAATACCCTCATCTCGTAGTCCTAAATCGCCCCCCTCCAGATCTGTCCCCCGAGCTTGTTCATGATCGTGTTCTCTTTTCGCGCCGTAATCTTTCTGCTGTTTGCCCCCCCGGTACGCCTATTTTGCCTGAAATGCAACCAAGGTTCTCCCTCCTCGTGCTCTTGCATCAACTCACTCTCTGTTGATCTAGCGTCTCCCCATCCCGCTTGCCATTGCCCAGTGTTCCTTTGTAGCTATACTTTGGGGTATCTTGTCCATCGCGTGCAGAGTAACGACGCCTCTTACCCTATCTAACTGAAGTCGCCGCCAAGATTACGGTGGTATTGCGAAAACCCGGTTTTCCACTCTGGACCCATCAAAAATTCTCCAGTCCGTTGAGCATTTTGTGCCTGATCACTAGAAAAGAAGGGGTATGGTGCGTGAAATAGTAAAAGAGGATTCGCGCTGTCGTCTCAGACGCGTGCGTTTTTATGTATTGATCTTGAAAAGAGTAACATCGTGAATCCCAAAAAGAAAATTGATAATCATCCCCTTCATCGTAAATGTCTAATGTTTGTCGTTGAGAATAGTAAGTGCATGACCATCGTCGGTTCTTGGTATCTCTAGGTAATATTATTCCCCGCTCTATAAGCTAAAGAGCGGAAGCTCAACCCCTACCCGTTGCTGTTGTACAAGGGGAATCCGATAGTTGTGTGCAAAATGGTGAGGCTAACAAACACCTGACGCCTTGCTGTAGTGCAATTTGAAGAGTGTATAGAGGTTGTCGAGGAGGGACGTTTGTCGTCAACAGCGTTCTCGGCTATAAGGTTGTCGAGAGCCAGGCTATGGCAGTTGGCGTTTGGACGAGCTCTCCTTATCCATGAAGCTGCTGTGTATAGATGGTGTCCCCATGTCCAGAGGCCGAAACTCCTGGCGGGGACCTTGATTGCTATAAGTTCTCTTCTTCGACGTCTTCAGGTGGTATCTCTCCGGAGAGCACTGCGGCGCGCTCTCGACATGCTTGTGGAGTAAAGCCAGGTCCGACCTTGTTCGACACAAAGCGCCATTTTTCGTTCTCGTAGTCTTGGAGTGCTGTGCGAAGTTTTTGGTCCTAACCACGTTCGTGTTAGCATGTTCGATTACATCGCTAGCTGTAGTCCTGCGCCTCTAGAGTGATGTAGGGAAAGCTTACTGTTTCGTCTGTCCATTGGGTAGTTTTGGCCTTCAGCTTTGTACAGTAGCGCACTTGGAGAGTACCTGATGAGCGCCCCGGAAAGAAATCGGCAATTTGTTTCCATGTCAAACTCTTATTCTCTTTTAGGTCGATGAGTAGCGCATCGTCTTCTGGCGTGAACTTCAATTTCGGCCCTCTTGGCCTTGGCGCGGGCGCGGGCATACCAGCTTGCCCGACCACGCTTGGTGCTCCTCCCACACCCGCCATGCCACCGTCTCCTTCCCGCCTTATCATTTTGGAAGGGGGTCCTTGATCTGGAAGGCGATGGTGATGATGGGTAGGTGCCGCAGCATTGGCAGCCTGCGCGTATGCCGCCCCCAGCGACTGCTGCTGCATGGAATCCAAATCACCTTGTTCGAGGTCAGGTATGCCCGGCACTGAGAGGTCGAGGTCGTCCGGTCGTCCACGCTTTTGACCAGCGCTATGGGGCTGAGTCGGCGTCATGGCCGGGTACAGTGGCGGACCAACTACGGCATGGGGCGAGGGGCCCGCAGCATAGTGTGATGGTTGGTGGCCCATATGCCGAGCAGCCGGATGACCTCCCAGATGCGCCGGATCCATCAGGATCTGGTGATGGGGGTGGTGGTGCGCAGCATGATGCTGCGACATGGCGTGGTGAGAATGCGACGGACTCTGCTCATGTAAGCTCCCGTGTCCCGTATGTTGCTGCATTGGCGTTCCTCGATGATGGTGGTGGGAGTCGTATGTATGTGAAGACTGGCTCTGCTCGCCCGGATGCGACTCTTGTGGGGAGTAATCGACATGGTAGTCCGGTCCTACTCGATAGTTGCCCGCCAGCGTGTCGTCGATACATGGGTTCCGCCAGAGCGAACCGCTCTGGACGGTCGCCGGACTCTGTATAGATAGAATTTGACGAACTGAGGCCCCTCGGGGCTTCTGGTGCGCAGAAGTGGGATAGGAGGGAGGGCGGACGTCGCGTGTCTCGAAAATGATGCCCGTCCTGCCCGAATGCCGCAGAGGTATTAGTAATGTGAGGCCTTACGCACACAACAACCGGGGACATGTGTCGGCGCAACGGTGTTCTCAAACGCAGCTGTTCAAATGCCGATGCTGTAGGAATGGTCGTTATTGTTTCGTAAGAGACGACTCTCGTCAGATAGATACTTAAGAAATCGGATTTCAGTGCAACGTAAAATAAGGTGTTTGACGGCTCACTGCCAACCAAAAGCTTGACGGGTATGGGGATCCAGCCTTTTTCTTGTTTTCCTTAAACGTTCTATTATACGGCGGCCAAACGTCAGAAAGCAGAATAAGCAGGAGTGGGCAAGGGCCGCATTATATCGTCTGATCTCCTTCTTCGTTACTCCCCAGACAGGGACGAGGTTGGGATTGAAGGGCAAGTACCTGGACTACCTCTCTTTTCATCCAGAAGTTAAAGCACCTGACCGGATTCGCCATGTGCGAGACAAGTATCGTTCCTGAACTGGTGTGGAGATTCGGTTACTTTGGCCGGCGATGACGGTAGCATAATTTGGGGATCTTATGCCATGGTCTGTCTGTTGACCGGATATAGAAACGAGAGAGACCCCAGCCGGAGGTTATGATGCAACTGGGGCGAACGACAGCCACAACGGGGCCAGTATCCTCACAAGCCTGCCGGGCAGGGTTTCGAGGATACAGGGAGACAGGGTAGACTCTCGAGACCCCGGACAGAGCTATTCCCCGAACAAGAGTCTCGTGGGTCGAAGACAGGCCAAAGAGATGGATGTCTGGAAAACGCATAGAAGGATGCAAAACAGGACAACCGAAAGGAGAAATACCAGCTGAAACAAGCCCTAACCATGCGGTCGGGCAGTGTCCGTAGAGCATGACAAGAAAAAAGTACAAGCGGACCACACCCGGACTCGCAACAGCGAGGTCCCTGCTTACCCATAACGCCCACCAAGTCCACCACAAGAGGAGAGAGGGAAAACCAAGGTAATGGGCGAATCCCTGAAGGGTGGTTGATGGGGGGTTCAAGTTATGTGGCGCCCCAAGCTCGGCTGCTAGGCATCGAATCGAATTTGGGGGGACAGCAGACAGTTGGGAGAAGGAGTTGGGCCATTCTGCCCTTGGAGGGATATAATGAGACTGGGGTGGGGTATAGCAGAACGATCCAAGACTTGACATTGCCGCCACGCCATAGGGCGAGACAGGCAAAGGGCAAGGATGGCCAACTAGCCACAAAGACAGACATTGTAGATTGCCGAAGAGAACCACTACAGCCACTATGGAGATCCCCAGGCTGATCTAGTTACACGGGAGTGAAGCCTTGAACGCGATCGCGCTCTGGCCTTACGGCAAGTTTGAATGCCGCTTGTGTGAGAGTATATCTGCGAGCATGAACCGGGCCTACTTTTAGTGTAAGCAGTACTTGATGAAACCAATACGTGTGTCTATGGCTCTGCGGTACATAGTGCGGGCAAGCAAGAGGCAGAGGAAGGGGCATGGCACGGTAACAAGAGAGTGGAATCATGATCGTAGTGTTACCCGTATGGGAAGAGATTACCTGGCAAAGGCCCTCTCCTTGCCAGACCGGGCAGTCAACAGCGACGGAAGCTCGGGAGCATGGTTGACGATGCTGTCGAGCAAACGACGGGTCTGACGTGACTTGGCGGACAGCTGTGTGTTTCGTCAAGTGACATTGTGCAGTTGACAACGTACGACGATTTCGCCGACGGGCGTCACTCGATGGTCAATCTGGTCAGTCCGGGTACCGGAAGCGTTGAAGATCTGGTAGTGTGCGGCGCGCCAGGGCGCCAACCCTTGCCGTCGAGCATCCTCATATTGTGCGATTCAATGCGAGCGCTGGGCCTGTGCCAATGGGCGGGCGCAGACGGGGGAGGAAGAGCTACTGGCGGTCGGAGCTGAACGACGAGGACGAAGTTTCGCATGAACGAAACGCGTCTCAAGGTATCCAGGCAAATTAAGAGATCAATTATGCAGAGACACGACTGGACGAGCTGGCGTCGGGGGAGGACAGACAGCGGCGGGGATGTCTAGGACAGAGGAGATTCCAAGGCTTCTAGAAGGACAGTGAAGGCTTCTAGAGGCTCTCAAGCCTGGTTGGCCAGGGGCTCAGACACTTGAGCCACACGCAAAGAGGAGCAAGGGGCAGAGATAGTGGATTCTGGAGGAGAAGGAGAGGAAGAGGTTGCAGAAAGGGACAAGGCTAGGACAAATAGAAGCATGTGAAGAAATTCTAGAAAGATGCAAGCAGGGTGATAATACGGGATGGTGCAATTAGGAAAGTGGTCTGCATTCTGCGGGTGGCCCTGGAGATCGGAAATTTGCGAAGTCGAAAGATTATAATTAGAACGAGTGACGCTGTGAGGTGAGGGATGGAAGACACGGGCAGCCAGCACGGGCAGCAGCTCAGCGGGTTACCTACTTACCTAAGTACCTAGGTCAAGTTGTGTCGCCTAGCCAGTAACTAGAGGTGAGTATCGTGTAGGTCGTCAACGTACCTACCCCATATTCTTCTGGGTCAGGTACCTGCTTTAAACGTGCCTAAAACTAGTGCAGGGCCGTACCTGCCCTACATAAGAACATGTAGTATATTTGCATTTGCACCTTCCAGCAATTGTATGTACTTAGCCACCAAGATGTACCAGCCAGGTCAGGCTGCAACTGCAGTATTTAATAAGTATTTAATAGATTCCATGCTGTACCTTAAGATAGCCTGTCAAGTATGGTGACCTACGGTAGTCAGGGTAACTCTTACTTCCTTACCTTAGCTAGGTAAGTAGGTATGTATGTACTTAAAGTAGGTACCCCTTAGCATACAGCACGAGGCATGTAAGGGGCAAGGCAACAATACTTTATCGTGTCTATTTTTTGGGTCTGAGGAACTTTTCGTGTAACAACTTTACCAAGGAATTAGCTGATATGCGAACGCATCAAAGCACATCATGATCAGGTATTACACCATGAAAGTCCTGGCGGGACAAGTATATCTACAATGCCACCATCATCCGGCCAAGCCCTCGGTCACGGCCGATCTCCTCGCTCTGTCCGTTCACTCTTTGGCTCGTTCATGCGAGGAGAATACGACCAACACTGGACATGGACGGCACAGACAAATAGACATCATCCTCATCAAACACGCATAGGTGGTTCTGCATCTCGCGTGGGGACACTCACCTATCAACCCCGACGAGCAAGCCCACGATACCAAGGTAATTGTAATAAACGAGATCACCCACCCCGTCACCCTGTATCCTTTCATCATCCAACTCTGGTTCAGTCGGAATGGTGAATCAACTACCCCAATTGCTTTCTAACTCACCTTCCAGAAGAATGCAACCGTGCGAAACATGACGCCTCACAATCCTCGTCGTCCTTCCCGCATCCGACTATCTGGATGGACCGCCGACCCCCTTGTGGTTTCTCGGGTGCTGCATGCTTGATGCCGCATTTCATACTGCAGCCTCGCTCATTGTTTTCCCAGAGGCGCAAAACAGTCGACGCTTGGGATGGGCAGTGACAGGCATCGTAGGAGGTCAGGTGTGCAAATGCCCCTCACCAGAGACGCTTGACAGGGGCAAGTGTCATTGTCGAAAGCGCTTGGTAGTTGTAAGCCAGTGCTTCCATGGGCATCATGGCCCGTGATACCGCGCCGTTGACGATTGGCAAGCCAGCCCTAAAGGGATCTCCACATCCAGTTCGTCCTACCTTGATCGCTCAGGCTTGTTAGGAGGGTCTTGTTGCTATTTGCCGAGTAGGCGCTTTTCTGTGTTTCTGTCACAGACCTACACTGCAGGCAATGCTGCATGCTACTCTCTAACGCTCCGCAACTGAATCCGGCCGGCTTCCGAGGGTTCTCAGTCTCCTGATCTGCGTAGCCGTTACGTGACGTTGAATGCCCCCGTCGTTCTGCGCCCGCGCGAATTGCACTGTGTTGACCAAGATCACGCGTATTCCGGACCACCATCGACCTTATGTGTATCAGTTAAGCATTGGTACGTTTCTGTGCCAGATCTGTCATCATCTGGCGGCTTCATCAACGATCCAGTGCTTTGAGACGGGAAATTGGACATTTGCTCTCCTGCATGTTTCGGACCGTTTCGACATTTCGTCTCCCAAAGCTCGGAATTTGCAGCTCGGAGACTTGCCGGTTTAGTGTTACATCGCAGCCAGCATCGTCGTGCTTGAAGCACCCGTACCACCTCAGCCAAACCGGTCCAAGTTTACTGACTCTTGGTCGGCCTTAGGGCGTCATGTGATGACCGTTACATCTACCTCTTACAACGTGCATTCACTACAATTACAAAACGTATTCCAAGCCTAAAAGCCACTCATACTTCCAGGTTACGCATGGTCTTCGTGGAAGCTTACGACCCCTCAATATATCTAGGTCACATCGAGCCTCTCGTTACCAAAGACCACTCGTTCTCCCCTTGACGAAGAGGCATCAATCGCAAAGGCATTGTGTACCGAAAGGCTTGGCAAAGCTGCAAAATCCAAGCGTCACCTTCCGGTTGCCTGGCTTTGTAATTCTATCGCCGCGAGAGCTGTCTACCGGTGCGGATCTCAGCCGCACGACATGTTTATAATTGCGCATCATACTTACCGGGGAAAGCTCTGACAATCGGGAGAGCTTTTGACTCCTTGAACGATCACTAGGTACCTAGATTTCAAAGCAACGTGACAGGGCTCTGAATTGACAGCCTGAGGCCCTGTCCTGGGGTCTGGCCCTAGCTCGTGTGACCCTTGGCCCTGATCCTGGCTCTTGTCGACCATTGCAGTTTGTGCAATGTGCAAAGTTGCAAACTGCAGCTCTTACAGGTCATTCATTAAGATAGATTAAATCCCCGCGACCCCTAAGCGCCCCTCTGCCGAGAGATCTTGTCCAATACGAACTCCACGACGGACTCGTTAACTCTTCTTGACGACCAACACCCGTCGCAATCTGGAGAGCTGGACTCTCTTGTGCTTTTTCAGCTTGGTTACGAGCCCTAATGGGGTAAGACGAGGCCGGTACCGAAGCAATAGTTCGAGGTGCCGCAGATCTAACCATGATCGTAGCCTCCTGCGACGCTGCGAGCACGAGGCCAATACGACCGCGCATTAATGCATAAATCATGTAATTTATTCCCGTGAGGTCTCTTTGCGCCAATTCATTTGACCCCCATCTCGGCGACGCCAGTGAACCCCAATTGCAGCCGCTTGCCCCGAGCTCCTTTCGCTCACCTCATCCCATCTTGGCTCATCCGAAGTCTTGAGCTGTCGCAAAAGCCACGATCCGAACTTTGAGCTTCGACGTCAGGCGAGCTGCATATGCAAACAACAAGCCCCAAACGCTCCTCCCTGGTCATGTCCACAGCAACCAAAAACCATACCAGACAGCACGAACCTGAATGGACAGCTACTCTCCACATCGTCGAGCTGTCTAAATACAGCAGTCGAATGCGGGATGATGCACTGATGGACCGGGAGCGCCACTAAGCTATGCCGTGGTAGGTAACGAAACCGCGCCAGCGCTGTCGTCGCCCGTCCTCGAAGCTCTCCCAACCTGTCCCAACCTCTGGAGCCCTGACCCGAAGAGGACAAGATAGCCAGCGCAGTGCAATGCGAGCGGAGGACCGATGACGAGCCAGTCCCGTAGCCATGGACACGCCAGGCCGATCAGGAACTCGTCAGCCCTTCCCATTCTGTTAAGAGGCTGAGCAGCAAATAGGGGATTTTAGGGGCTTAACCACTTTCCAGAAGAAGCATTCACCTTGACTTGGTCTGGCGTCGTGAAGCCTCTCTACCAATCAGGTCGTGCACCGCGCCTACCCAGAGGCGCATACCCGTCCGAGGCCACCTTGCATGCATGCATATGCCAGGAGCCGGGGCTGGGTAGTGTCGTCTAGCCCTAACTCCTGCATACACTTTAAACAATATGCCCTGCCCGTTGAGACGATGGCAGCGAGATTTGGTCCTCTGCCACGGCCACAAATCAGAGGCGCGCAAGAGCACGCGCTTCTCCGTGGCTCATCTTGCAATGTCTCATATGCCCTATGCACCCAGCCAGACAGCCATTCACCACATCGTATGCACCTTTGCCCTATTTCGCTACTCATCTCTCCAATGTATCCCGAAGACTTGAACAGTCTGCTTTGTTTAGTACTAAAGAGATGCGCACCTAGTGACCGGATTGACTGTCAAAGCGTCGCCCCGATGCTGGAGACGAGTGAGATTTAACTCCAACCCAGAGTAGAAGGTCCATCTGCCGGAGTCTCTCACCAGCAAAGTCCTTCAGTGTCCAGCTTCAGATGGATGAAACACGTCAAAAACCTCAGTTTTCGTCGTAGTCGTGACAGAGGTCGTGAACAAAACATGTATGGTCCAGGGGAGTTTTGTCTAGATACCTACGCAGCACCTGCACCCATGATCCTCGAGCAGAATGTCGGGCAAGCTAAGTATCCATGCCTACCCGCACCTGTCAAACTTGCAGCCTCGCGATAACGCTTCAAGTTGCACCTTGCGTCTTCCAAGATCGTGAGCTCCACATACTTCTTACCACGTTACAGCCTACCACTACCTCATCTAACACGTCTTATGAGAGGATCATCTAGAGTAGCATCGTGTCCAACGTCGTTCATACACTCCATACGTGGGTGTTATACAAAGACCACTTATACATCATGAACTGGGTACCCGTCGAAGACAGCCATACTATCACAATTTTGGTTCGGTCATGCGCGTCTGGAGGGTATTATAACATTCTCTTATAGTTCGCTACAGTATTTTACAGAGCCAAATGCATTGCTTTTCATCCCAAATTCCCAAATCATTATGCAAAATTATCGTACCTGTCCACCCCTATATCTTCAAGTTCTGCAAAGTTCTGGAAGTGGAGCGGGCGGTGTTGATCGCTGTAGAAAGATACCGGCGTGTCGAGCTTGACGTGCACCGACTTCTTCTCCAAGCCCGCAAAGCTACTACCCATGAAGCTGTAATTCCACTTGCCATCCTCCGGAACCAAAAAGTACCCACGGAACCGTGGACTGAGTAGAAGCTTGCGCTTGATACCCATTGACGTTGTGAAGCCTTGGGGCTGGTCACTGCCAATATCCTTGTTCTCAACACCCCAGCCGTAGCCCTGAGGACTCAATGCCCACGCCGACAAGGAGACGGATCCGGGCGTAAATGAAACATCCACAGTAATCGTATTCTGTTTATCCCATTCATTGTGTTGATCGAGAAGACGAGCATGCTCAGTGACATCCGCTGCAGACATGTAGGGTAACTCATTTCCAGCCATGGTATGAATAACACCCAAAGGTTCCATGCCCTTGAGATACTCATGCTGCGGTAATTGTTGGGGGAGCTGCACATTGCGTAGTCCTCCGATTTGCGGTATCATCACAATAGTCCGGATTTCCTTGACTTGATCGTTGTCAGGCGCAGAGATACCGTAGAGATATCCAGCCACTTGCACACGTAGATCAGCAATCGTGATAAACTTCTTCAAAATATTGTTTGGCATGACATAGGTAATGTCTTCCAAGTCGTTGTCAACGGAGGATACGTAGATATTGTTAGACCGAGTTCTCAGGTTGGACGTAGCAATAGCACGAGTCCTCCACTCTGTCTTGGACGCAAAGGACTGCTGTTCGTACTGGGATGTTGTCGTCACAATGATCTCCTCTCCTTGTACATTTTGAGTCTTAGTGGTCACAGCTGTGAGTTGCTGCTGCTCTTGCTGTTGTTTCTCGATTTCGGCAGCCTGCTGACGTTGCATAGACGGAGCCGAGATTTCCATACCAAGGATAATATCTCGTACTTCACTGCTGGTCAGACTGGACACGTTGACATTGTTCTTCTTCCCATAGTCATGCAGAATAAGATCTCGTAACTGCGTTTCCACTTTGATCCAGTCCTCATCCGAAAGCGTTGGCCAGATGTGATGCATTTGCGTGACAACGGTCTTGTCAGGTCTGAGTATAAGTTTGGTCTTGTCGGGGTTAACGTGGAGGGCACGAAGAATCAAGACCAGACGTGAAAATGCGGTGTACGACGAGACACTTTGCAGCCACTCATCGTACAAGTTAAAGAGCACCATTTGAGGTTCGGTAGCTCGGAGAATCATGTCTCCAAGCTTCTCGACTTTCATAGCTGCTTGGAATGGTAATTGAAGCTCAGAAGCGCGGATTGAGATATTTGGGAAATCTAGCAAATGGACTTCCAGGGGATCCAGCAGACCTTTGCGCGTGACGATGAGTTCCTTCGGCTGCTCTTCGATGGGTAGTGATCGGATCAGGGCTGCAACCTCTTCGGCCGTCTTCCACTTGGCCAGTTGACCAAGACGCTTTTGACCAGCCCAGACACTGGTGTGAATGATCTTCAAGAACAATTGGCCTGTTCGTGGATTGAAGATGAAGATGGCACCATTGATGGGTTTGGTTGTCAAGTTACCCTCGAAAGTCTTGTGAATGGTGACTCGGTAGACGTTAGTGTCGTCAATGAAGAGCTTGGTCTGATTACTGAAGAGCTCCGAGTAATTCTGTGAGTTCAAGAACTCCTGGTTGCTTTCCGAAGCATAAAGCTGAAGGCCCTTGCGAATACGTTCCCGAAGGACGTACAGGGCAGGATTGGCTTTCATGATTTTGGCCATTGCCTGCTGAACGAGAATCTTCAAGCCGGGGAAATACTGGCCGTAGGCAGAGTATAAGTTATAAGCGAGATCGATACCAATCATCAGTCCAGTGGCTGAAGGATAAATACTCATGCTGTCATTGGTGTAATCCAGGTATTTGGCGCGAGTGTACCGTTCAATATCGTGAGAGTCGTAATCACCATACCGAAGCTGCACATCCAGCCAGAACTTATTCGTAGTGGTAGCCTCAATAGTGTCTTTCGTATCGTAGAGAAGCGAGGGCCTGGTGACGTTCCACTTATTGCTGGCAAATAGCAGGATATCCGCACAAGAACTATTCATCTTGTACGACTTTCGAGGATGAATGGTCTCCTTCTGTACTGTTTCGATCCCAAGAGACTCTAATTCCTGGTCGAATACTTGACAAAGATCCATGACTACGCTTTCATGGATCTTTTGCCAAAGATGAGCCCTGAAGATTTGAATCAAGGAAATCTTGAGCGTAGGGATTTTTCCGTGGAGGAAGATACCAGTCAAATCAAGTTGGACCTGGAAACCGACGTACACATTGGCTCTGTTGATCGTGGGAGACCACCAAAGTGTGAATCGACGGTTTGGAATTTGGTTGAGACCGGATCTTTGGGCATTGGTGAGCTTCTTGAATTTCATCGATTCTTCAAAGCCGCTGGCCTTCTCCCAGAAAAGGCCCTCCCAGGATGGGAAACCAGTTGCCTTGAATAAAGTGTGCTCAAGAATTGTTTCGACACCGCCCAAAGCTTGAATGACATCAGTCCGGTAAGCGTTGAGGTTCCATAATTTTCCGTCGTGTCGCTGACTGGTCCACCAGAAAGGGTTGCTCTTCATGAGTTGATAGATCTTGAACTCGCTTCGGGTTCTGAAACCTTTGTCAAAGCTTAGGGTACTTCGGTCTTTCTGGAACAGAGTGTTGATACGAGGCAAGCCTCTATCCCAACTATCCTCCAGATCTTCAAGTGTCAGACGCCGGTTTTGTTGATTGGCCTCTAATCGCTTCTGTGAGTATTCTGTCCACACTCTTTGCGAGTCAATGAATTCGGCTTCCCAGGGAATGATGTAGCGGAAGATGTTAGGGATCAGCGTCTCCTCATCATGCGTCATACCGGCTCGATAATGAGTGACGCCAACATCCGTCTGCTTCGACCATCGCTTGTCACTTGCTGGAATGAGGATGTGCGAGCCCGATATCATACCAAGGCCACCAAGCTCCTTGGGTGTGTAGAACACGGCCGGGGGAAATCGTGATGGCATCTTCGAGTTAAGGCCTATCTTAACTCGTGTTTGGATCTTTGTCTCACATTTGACAATTGTGTCTAGAAGGTTGACCGTCGACACGGCAGCCTCCCGGTAGTATGTGAAGAGGGCAATGAGGGCAGTGTTCCATTTGTTGGCGATCTTGGTGAATGTAGTGGATCCAGAAGACATGAGGATCTGGCGAATACGGTTGTTGAACTTCTGTATGTCTTCCTCAGTGACCTGAAGGAAGGCATGTGCTGTTCGTTCCTTGGTGGTGTTATCCACCAGAGACCAAACGCTGTCCTTAATGGGGAACTCGTCATTCTGGTTTCGAATCTTAGGCAGGACGCGGACCTCGAACCCACACATGGAATAAAGCAAGTTAGGGTTGTCGCGACTGTAGACGCTTGCAAAAGTATCATCCCATTCGATAGTGGTGACAGAGCGAGGAAGCCTGTTCTTGAGATCCCAGAAGACAGCCCGACCGAGATTGACATCGTGCCTCATCAGGCGCATACGAGAATCCCTTGGCCAGCATTTCTTGCTCTTGTAACCAATAACGTTCTCAAAATTGGGATCGGGCTGTTCCGTCAAGAAACGTTGGATAAGGTCTCTGGATTCGTCTGCGGTAAACCTTAAGAAGACCCATATCTTGTCAATGTATCTGGTATATAGACGAATAGGGTGCTTGGTCTCAGTTTCGCGATCGCGGAACTGGAGGAAGTCATTGGGGCTCGAGGGAGGGCCAGCAA
The DNA here is from genome assembly GCA_022578815.1 of Xylariaceae sp. FL0016. Lineage (NCBI taxonomy): Eukaryota > Fungi > Ascomycota > Sordariomycetes > Xylariales > Xylariaceae > Xylariaceae sp. FL0016. The sequence goes on from MU388748.1 coordinate 423,477, forward strand.
TTTCGCTCGCACGGTTCAAGCCAAGGAGCAAGAGATCCAAGACTAAACCATAGTATTGGAAGACAAAACCGGAGAACTGAAGGCCACGGATTAAACCGTAGCTGTTGACATGGTTCATATCTTTATAAGTCAGCTGCACATTGTTCTTGGCACTAATATAGTCAGCCAAGTTGTGGTCCATAATCAGCCTCAGCAGCCGGTTCAGGAGAGTCAAGTCGATCTTTTCGTACACCTTGGAGAGCTCTGTCTCAATCATGACATTGCACTCTCCGTCGGCGGTCTCCCATACCTTGTCCAGATTGTTGATACCTTGGGCCCACTTGTAGACCAAAAGCGGCGGCACCTCTGAATCTGAAGGCTTGATCCAGTTGGGGAAAAGATGCCGCTGGTCCGCTTGGTACCAGAGATATTGATCCAGGTATGCGTCGCTGATCTTCTCGATGGGTTCAATGTCATAGACGGGATTAATGGAGCTGTAGTTGTCGTTCATATCTATTTGAACTTCCTTGAAAGCACGTTGGGTCAAGAGGAATCGTTTGATTCTTTCCAGAGTGGTGCCAGGACTGTCATAGGCCTGTTCGATGAGGGCTAGCTCTTCTCGCTGACTTTGATTGAGGCGGCCCTTGACGGAATATGCTTCTCGAAGTCTTTCCAGGGCCAATATCAAGATTTTCGTATCATGCTTGTAGGACACACTGGGGAAAGGAATTGGCGTGAACTTGCGAGACTCAAGCCAGTGCACGGTAGTCGTGTATATGGCCACGGCTTCCTCGGATGATACATATGGTCCATCTTTCATGTAATTATGCTGCCGTTCCTGCTCGGCTTTGAGCCATAGTCGAGTCAAACGACCGACGTTTTTCTTGGCAACTGTCTTATCAACAGTTGCTCCTCTTCTAATGCGCTCGCGGTTGTAGTGCGCAACGGAAATCCACCAGTCTGCCTTGGACTTGACGTAGCGAAGAATGATGTTCTCAATTGGCGCTGGTAAACCAGGCACCTTCCATGGAATATTACTCTTCCAGCATCTCCAGGCCTCGGAGAGATGTTGGAGGACTGTGTTGACCTTGTTCTGTTTAATGCCTTCAGGCATCATGTCCATTAAATCGGCCATCACAGAGGCGCGGAGTTCCAAATCGAAGTGAGATTCGACTCGTTGCTTTGTCACTGTCTTGGCAACACCTTTACTGTGCCGACCCTCGAACTGGCGGGAGAGAAGATTGCCCAACCAACGTTCCAGTAATGGGATAATGCCTCTCATGAAGAATAACCATACCCTCCAAGCCGGGGCCCAAAAACCGCAGCCCGGTCCTTTGCCGACAGGCCCGCTGTTGAACCGGTAGTAAATGAGATGCTTCAGGTCCTTGCATGTACGAATTTGGTGCATGAGTTTGTACTTGTAACGGTACATACCAGTCAGTTGACCAACGTGGTTGAAAGCATACAAGATGCCGTCTGCCAATTGGAATGCGTCAATGTTGCCCAAACGATACTGCACTTGTGCATCCACAATCAACTTGGTCAGGCGAAGAATCTCACGCATCAAGTGAAATGCATTACCAAAGCGTGACTTCTTCCGTTCCTTGGTCGTCAATGTCTTGACTGGCTTCAGGTTGAAGTTGTAGTCGAGATGCAAGTAAGTCAGGTTCTTTCGGTGAATGAGGAGATTCAACATGTTGAAACCCTGCCGGCAAACTTGCAGACCAGCTTCAACCCAGTCAATGGTTGTTTGCTGGAAGAACTTGGTCTGCTTCAGGCTTCTCAGCAGATTCTGCCTGTTTAGAGCCTTCGGTTTCTTCTTGTGGAGCTCATTGAGAACGAAAGTCTTGAGTAATTTCTGATACGACACGCGTACCTTGACGGGCTGCTTTGGGGGGCAATGCTCGAGATACCACTGCTTGACGAGAGGAATGTCCTGTGCGCGTACCATGCGGCCAGATCGGCGATCAAATGGGAAGGGCGACCACCAGAGCGCAATGGCAGATGCAGTGTCTTCGTTGTAGAGTTCTTCATCTGCGAGGAAAGGCTCAACACCAGCAGGTAACTCGAATGCTACATCTTCTGGCTCCTCATTGTTCCCCTCACCAAATATCTCATCTTCGTGTGGGACTTCGATGTTCTTGGGGGCGACTGAACGTGAAGAAATGGGGTTAATTCCAGGATCGAAGTAGTATGCAGGCATGCTCGGATCTTCGGATTTGGTGTACGCTATCTGTGGATGAGAATACCAGTGAAGATGCACGCTCCTCGGCAATGAATTATAAAGGAACGGATAAGCGACACGGCATTCGGTCTTGATTGGGGCCCGGAAGATGATTCTGTCAATGGCATTGAATTCTCCAAAATCTTCATCGTTCGGGTCGATATCCTTGTATAAAGGCTCAAAGCGAGGACCACCAGGGAGCGCAACATTGAGCGCCTTCGCCGTTAATAGACTCTTTAAATCGAACAGGTAAAAGTAGTTCTTGTCGACTTTCTCGGTCAGCAGTGGGCGACTGAGACGTTGAAGAGTAGCCATCTGCTGTAATGTCAAATTCCACCTCTTGTAGCTGGGTCCATTGACATGTTCGGTATCCACCAGCGGTCGATGATCATAGAACCATTCGTATACAGCGGCATCTTCGTCTTCGTCCAGCTCCATCTGAACAGGCTCAAGGGGTTCCACGTCCTCGAGGTTCTCCGACCAAGATAGCGGTGGTTCTTCGTCGTCGAAAGGGGGGAAACGCATGCGCTTGAAGAGTCGTCTATCACTCTTCTCCTTCCTCATCGTCAACCACATCGTAGCCCACTGGGCGTGGAAAACTGGAGGAATGACCCGGGGAATCTCGTTTACCAGAGTCAGGCAGCCGTTCACATGGTAAATCACTTTGACTTCTCTGGTTGCCTCCCATGGCATAGGCATGTTTTCGAGCAGCTTCATAACAGCATGAGGCATGAACTTCAGGGCACCGAGGTAGCTTCGCTTGTCGCTCGTATACTTCTTCTGCGAAACATCCCCAATATCTTTCACAATTTTACGCAAATGTTCTGGTGGCATATCTGCCTTCTGCGTCTCGACAAAACCGCCCTTTCTCTTTTCGCCAAAGCGATTCCTCTGCGTGCGCAGCCATTCTTTCTTCTTCTGCGCAAACTTGGCGATCTGAGGGTCGGTTGGAGGCCTGTATCCAGGGGGCGGAGGGGCAGCTGCACCGGGAGGAGGCGGAAGGAAGTCGGATGGAGGTCCTGGGGGAGGAGGAGGTGGTGGTGGAGGTCCCCAGCCGGGAGGAGGCGGAGGGGGTGGAAAGGATGGCATCGCGAACTCGGCTTCGATCAGTAGAGGATACTACGCGACTTGGTATAACGCTCTCGCGCCGCGATGACTCGCGGAACTTGAATACCGAGCGCACAAGCAAGTACCTCAGGCTTATGAATTCATTCCACGTGTAGGTGTAGATGGATGCTGAGACATAAGCGATGACCCCCTTTTGGACGGTCGTGATAGCGTGATGGCAGAGTCTTATGCAAGTTCAGTCGGATGGCGAGTTTCGAGATGAGCTCGTCGCGATCATGGATCAGTTTTCCAAGCTAAGGCTAGATACGGTTAGCTACCTAGCCACAGGCTGAGAGCTCGATATCACGTGTAGAGGCGAGGTGGCTGTCGCTTGTGGCTCGGCCATCCGTTAATTGGGCCTTCGTTTAAGCGGGCTGCACCACAGGCACCCCACACCCGAATTCACAACTTTTAGGAAAACACCGAAAATTCAACTCTAACTCAGGAAAAAGTTGTCGAGGAAGAAACCACCCATTCCACCACCAGCAACACCGACACAATGGCCAACAACCGAGTCACCTACCGCCGCCGCAACCCGTATGTTATGCGATTCCCTCGATCCTCGAATTTTTGGAAATGAGCACACGTCAAACTGACTGGTAATTGACAGTTACAACACCTCGTCCAACAAGACCAGGATTGTTCGGACTCCTGGTGGCGAGCTGCGAACTCTTCACCTGAAGAAGCGAGGAACTGCCCCGAAGTGCGGCGACTGCCACACAAAGTTGCCTGGAGTAAGTGAAGACGAAATTCTTACATACAATCATCGCCGCGAGACAGTGACCGGGGCGCAATATTGCGCGCATAGGCATAGGCCGAGGAATATAGACCGTCACCTGCCCGAAAACAATATTTTATCGCGTAAAGAGACTGACGTTGGATCAATTATAGATCCCTGCTCTCCGACCCCGCGAATACTCCCAGATTTCCAAGCCCAAGAAGACCGTCCAGCGCCCATACGGTGGCTCGCGATGCGGTAGCTGCGTGCGCGACCGCATTGTTCGCGCCTTCCTTGTCGAGGAGCAGAAGATCGTCAAGAAGGTACTGAAGGAGCAAGAGTCGGGTGGCAAGAAGAAATAAACTCGCAACAATCCAGGGATGGAATGGTTTGACCGTCATTGCGTTGGGTGTTCATGAGGGGACCGGAAGGCATGTCATCATATAAACGGCTACCGGAAACGCTGGTTCTGCTTTTAGGGCTTCTTCCTATCGTCTAGATGATCGTCACGGTATAAACGACATTTTCAGACGAACTTCATGAACATCATCAGGCTCGACTCTGTGATATTCGATTGACGATCCTCCAGTACCATGCAATGAAGACTGTGATTGGTGATCCTCATTCTGTAGTCTTTGGTTGACACTCATCTGTCTTGCGGTTTTCGCCAAACCAAAGAGGTGGCTAACGCATTGTAGGAGGCATAAGGGATAGCATTGATGTAGCATTGTCTATAAGAAAGAATGTAACTAGGATGACAATTGAGTGTGACTATGACAGCAAATAAAACCTACCAGCAGGATCTAGATTTTCAGGCAGGCGACACCTGCTACAGCTCATGATACCTATTGCAGTATTCTATGGGTCTGCATCAAGATGCAGCCATATGCGGGCCTCAGGGATGGCCAAAAACGAATCTGAATAGGTTCACTTTTATGAGCTTTGCCAAATCAAGATCATAAAGAATGCCAGGTATAGATTAATGTGAATACCTCCCTATACCTACGATTAAAGTCAAGTAGTAGCTTAGGTAAACAATTGTCGTCCGTCTAATAGTCCTCAATTTGGCGGTGCATCTGATTTCCCCAAATGATGACGTCCACTCCACATTTTCTTTCCTCAATGCCGACCACCGCTACTGCCCATCTTCGAGATCAATCAATATCTACAGCCCCATAGAATGTCAAGACACATTTTCCGGTAATACTTGACAACAGCCACCATGGCTTCTTCTATTCGCAGCACTCGTGCCTTTGGTGCGGTGTCTACCACTCTGCGCAACCAGTGTCGCGCCAGCTGTTCCAGCTTCGATTTGTCTAGGTTCGCGATCCACGCGCGCCCCTTGACGAAGCTCACAAGACCGCGTTGCGCCCGATCACCTCCGAATAAGAGAGCCTCCTTTCACACGTATCCTCCTACTCGGCGCCAGCGCGAGTTTCGCGGACGCGAAGACCAGGAGATGACGGCCACCGACCTCGAGAAGATGGACGTGCTAGGCAACACGCCCGTGCCGGCGACCTCGGTCGACATCTGCATGTCGGACGGCTTTCAGCTGAACAGCGGAATTAAGATCATGGACGGGGCAGGTGCGCTGCTTGTCGGAGGCGAGGCGTTTGCATGGCGGCCGTGGGAGTCGCGGACGGATGGCAAACTTCAATTGCTTAATGCAAAGGGCCAGTGGGACGTACCTCCTGAGAGCCTGGGACTACTAAGTCTTTTGTGGCCACGCCCTGGTACGTTATATGCGGATACCGGATAATGTCTACATGCTGTGCAAGTGCTAACGGGAGATGTTGAACAGATCTTCTAGTGTTGGGTCTTGGGCCTGAGATCCGACCAATATCACCCGAATTGCGACGGTTCATAAGTAGCCTTGGTATGAGGGTGGAAATCATCGATACAAGGAATGCGGCTGCACAGTTCAACCTGCTGGCAACAGAACGAGGCGTCAACGATGTCGCGGCGGCATTGATACCCATCGGGTGGAAGGAAGGTGTTGGAACAAATTGGTAAACGAAAACTCCGCTGCTATGGCTGAGCCTACTGTAGGCTTTCGTCTACATGAATCGGTGAAGAGTGACTCATGGGTCTACGACTGGAGACATGCCCCAACGGAACTTCACTCTTGTCTCAAGCCTCAGGACAACGGATGGGACGTTCATTACTGGAACAGACTTCAGGTTGCCAAGGCCACCAATGTACAACAACAGCAATGTGTATCAGCAATCCTTGTAAACCAAATTTAATTTCGTCAAGCTGTACAATGACGAAGACTTATGCCCGCACCCATCTGCTCTTAGAACTCCGAGCCGGCATCAGGCACCTATCAACCTGCGCGCTTTTCCCACTTAGCCTTGCGAGGGCGTGCTGTTGGTGTCTAATAACCACAGTCAGGCATCATGCAATAGTTAGTGAAGTAAGAGTAGGCACATTGCTTCGGGCACTCCTCTCACTCACCGCAAGGATGGCGATCATGACAAACGACAGCCCTACTTTCAGCCTTGCCAAGTCATTCTAGAAGATACCAGATAAGGCTGTCAGGCGGAAAGTACGGCAACTGATTGGTGGCTGTGACGAAACCAATCAAGTCCAGGGGTGGCACACGTTGAGGCTTCAGCGTAATTTAGTGGAGCAGGCCTCGAAAGGAATCAGAACTATGACATCGCACCTGAATCACTACCATAAATTCCAACTTTAGCCAGTCAGCGACATCCGCCAGGCGCACATGGTTCTCTCACTTGCTCGCTCACTTGCAGAATTTGCCATTTTCATGCATCTCTAGCAAAGTACTTGTGTGCTATCCGTCTCATTAGTTACAAGATTACCTACCGGTGTCCATACATGTTATTAAGGTATCCTGGGCAAGTCTGGTGTTATTGTCGAGCTATCGTGCGGTGCCGTCGCTGTCTCCCTTACGCTATTCGGCGCCCAACCAACCGCTCTCAGCACATTGATTGGCAGGCGCATTCAAACTAAGCTGCCCTATCGCAAATCGCACTCATCAGTCATTGATAAGGCTTGCTGATTTCCTCCTCCTTCCTCTTGACTGCGTACAAGTCCAAGTTCGCGTACACACCTACCTGCTTTAGTCACCTTAGGTTGAGAGGCGCTTACTTAGATTCCTTGTTCATTTTTATTCAGCGCTTGTCTGTCACTCTTTCTTTTCTTGCTTCAGGCAGGGAAGATACCCTCCCAAAGAGTCGCTGAACACCTTAGAAGGTAAGACCCTTCAGCTGCCTCTGCGTAGCTCAACCTGTCAGAGGCCTCTTAACAGTATGACAACTACAAATCCGCTCGGGCCTAATCAGGCCCGATCTTCATTTCAGTTTTTGTCTTGACCCTTTACTTGCACCTGACTCCGAACCGCCTACGCATCATATTAATCATGTTAACTGCATACACAGCTTCATTCCTTGGTGCCAGATTTATCGCCTTAGGGCTTACGCTTGTGGTTGGTGGCAGGTGGTGCGTCCATCACATGGCCAAGGCCTGGGACTACGGTCCCGGTTCGAAAGATGCGGACGCCACCGATCCTCCGCTTCTGTGGGACCACTCCGAGATAAAAGAGTTCCGAGCTGAACGGACGAAGGTCACTTACTCCGGCATCAGAGTCTTCTATCGTCGCCACCCCAAGGCCGACGAGCTGCCGAAAGAGCCTACTCCTATACCCTTGTTGGTATTCATACACGGTTTAGGTGGCTCGGTAGCCCAATTTCACCCGCTTCTCACCAGTCTCACTAATTGTGCCTCTTGCCTGGCGGTTGATCTTCCTGGCTGTGGTCGATCACGCTTTGCGCCGACGTCGTGGGATGCCTATACTCCAGATGCTCTCACAGACTTGGTAGAGACCGTTATTGACGAGTACCAAGAGAAGAATCAAGGGGTTGTCTTGGTTGCTCACAGCATGGGGACCGTGATTGCTGCTCGTCTAGCAAATAAGAGCTTTACGCACCGCCTGTGGCCTCCCTCGCATGTGATGGGCTTGGTCGCTATCTGCCCCGTGTCTGGCCCGCCGCCAGAGCCTTATATACGCAAAGCTAGGTGGGGCCTTTGTGCTCCTGACTTTGTGTTCAACCTTTTCAGGGCATGGGATCGATGGGGAGGGCCCGAGAGTGCCAGTGTCAAGCGCTTTACCGGACCTGGGGCAGATCTTGAGGCTCGGCAACTCCAAAACACTTTTAACAGCCAGAGTCGTACTCCCGTGTTCCGACGAATGGCATGGGGAGCTTTGCCTACTTACTTCGATGGAAAGCCTCAAGGTGGTCTATTTGGCAAGGCTACTTGGTCTGATCTCAATATTCCCGTTTACCTCATTGGAGGACAGCACGATACTGTAACTCCACCAAAGGAAGTGGAAGCTACCAAGAATCTGCTTCAACAACCAGCGACGGATGAGACCATCAACAGTGCCACGCCAGCAAATTACGATGGAGCGAGTGATCGGTCCGCTAAGGAATCCAACATTAAAAATGGCGCAACACTTGGAGAGGCTGCAGCTCCTATCAATACCACGACAGACCCACGGGCGCATTTCCCACAATCTATTCAGGATATAAGTCATACTGATTTCGAGCGTAAGCAACAACGTGCTGTTCATGTTGAGGAGTTCTATGAGGACCCGACAACGCCACGAGATAATACAGAAGCAGTCGGTGGCACACCCAACCAGCTCGTCAATCCTCCCAAGATAATCAAGTCGGATATTTTGCCGGCTGGTCACGCGCTTCTCTATATGCCGACGACAGTCCGTACGCTAGCAGGGCTTGTTGGTGACTTTCTCAATGACCATGTCACTGGACGATTATCACTGTAAGTAATGCGTTTCGGCCTTGGTAACTTCGACAAATGACCAACGTTCTATGTAGTGGATGGCAATTGCAATATTTATCCAAGGAGGGAAAATGGGACGTAAAGAACCTCGCCAAATGGGAGAGTGTCAACCCCGTGTCCGAACCAATAGGCGGGATATTTCGAGCAATGAAAACGCTGCGTGAAGTAGATGAAGAACACTCTCCAAAGAAGTTTACTAAGAAATGGTGAGCTCCTACAAGTCGGCAGGAAAGATTGCTCGTCACCGTTAATACAATGCTAGGGGTCACATCATTAAAGATGTAATCGACATCAGTCACGCGGAGCCCGTCTACGATCCCCGAAACTTCGGAGCGTCCATAAAATACCACAAATTTCCCACTGTATCCAAGATTCCACCCACGGACGCAGAAGTGCTCAAGTTCGTCAAACTCGTGGATAACATCCGTGAGGACCAACGGGAAAGGGCAGCCTCGGAGCCGGACTGGGACCCAGACACCGTCATCGGAGTCCACTGCCATTACGGCTTCAACCGCACGGGCTATTTCGTCGTCTGTTATCTGGTCGAGCGCTGCAATTACAATGTCCATGATGCGATTGACGCCTTTGCGAAGGGAAGAGCTAACGGGATCCGACACTCGCACTTCCTCGATCGCTTGTATCTTCGGTACTCAGGGCTAAAGGATTGAAGGGTACGTAGAGCCATCCTTCTCTTTTAGAAGGTTCTGCATGTAGGAATAAGGGATAGCACTGTTATTTAAATGGCTCATTAGGCAGGCTTCAGTACAGCGGTTAGGAATTTTATGGAAACAGGTATGGCGTTTTCGTTTCGGGTCCTCAGCGCTGGTCGATCCAGGCGTTTTTATCAATATGAAGATGCTTTAGCACCGTCTCTAGGCCTTCAATTTTTGTGTGCGAGAAATTGTCGGATGTTTATCATTATGTCGCGCTGAACCTAACCGGCTTCCTTGTGTTCAAGTGAGGTACTAATGGCCCCATGCTTAAAACCTCTTGACGCTTACTATCTCTACAATTGGGGTATCAAAAAGACAACTGATAATTGAAACACCAGGGACACCAAGCAGCGCGAGCGTAGCGGTTGGTATGGCCATAGCTCAGCTAATACAAGAAATCAATGGGAAAAAGGATTCGCAAATCAAGAACTTTTTGGTCCGGAACCCATATATGCCCCAGCGACGACGGCCATGACAAGGCCCTATTTCTAGATAGAGCCCGAGTCGAACTCTGCTAGCCGCTTTAGTTCCGCGTCTGTGTATTTACGCATTTCCCCCTGTTTCCTAACTGCCCTTACTTGTTTTTGCAGGCATCGGATCTCACGTGCCTGCTTTTCCAAATCCCATTCAATCTGGATGTGACGCTGTATGGCCGTCTCGAGAATGTCGATATCTTGGACGATGTAGAGTCCGGCATCGGGGCCGGGGCCGGAGTTACGAAATGAGATGGGGATGGTGAAGCTTCCAGTGTGCGACGTCGAGGGGAAGAGGCTATTGAGTTTGCTAAGGCCGATTTGTACGTCTTGCAGAGCTTCTTGGACCTTCGTGCGGGTAGCTTTGGAGGCGTTGTTAGCATAAGAGTTATACTGACGTTTCAGATTCCTTATCTATGGCTTGTCTTACTGGACGTTGTGACTTTGTCTGAGCTCTTGGTAGATGGTTTAGGAGTTTGATTATTACCTAGCTGCGCTGTCGATCCAATGAACTCGCTGGCCCTCACTAGATGGAGCGCTTGAGTCAGTGAGACTGGAGGGGTATGTGTGCTTCGCGAACACGCTGGCGTCGACGAGCAAGGACATAAGAAAGAAAGCAGAATGATAAGAAATGCAAATACAATCAGCCGCGCTGGTTACTCACGCGAGGCCGCGACCACGCCGTCGAGATCGTCATCATGCTCGGTGAGCTTGATAGCCGACGGGACATGAGCATCAGCCCGCGACTGCTCTATCTCGTGCTTGTCCCCATCCTCAAAGTTCTTGCCGTTTGCACCAAAGTAGCTGCGGCGCGCCTCTCGCTGGTTGGGTAGGCGAGAGAAGCCGGCCGAGGCGTGCTTGCTGACGCCGAAGGTGGCGGGCTCGCCAGGGATTTCGATCCGGGTTGTGGGGAGGAGGTAAGGGGCGGCGGTCTCCTGGTTCTGAGAGCCGGCGGACTTGATGAAGCGCTTCTGGGTATAGCTGTGCGAGATAGATCCGCTGGGGGAGAGCTGGGCGCAGGTGGTTCGCATGCGTGTACTACCGCTGGGGGCGATATTGGAACGCGCGACTTCGCCCGAGACGGAAATATGTTGGGTGTTGCTGGCGAGGATCGAGGGGGTCGCGGGAGCCGTGGCGGAGTCTCCGATCTGGCGGTTGCCCTGTGTATTGCTGGTGGTCTTGGGTGCCTTGGCGGCGGGCGGAGTGGGAGCAGGAGCAGCGTAGAGGGACGGATCCGGCTGCTCAAACGCGATCCAGGAGGTTGAACGCTGGGTTACCTTCCAAGAGTTAGTACTGGGGTTGCACGACGATGGGCTGGATGTCATACGGAAGCGGTACCGACGCGCAAAACGCGGGATCGGGCGGCGCGGACCGGGAGGCGCGCAAAGAACTCCATCGTTACTTGTCGTTGTCGAAATGAAGGAAGACCAAGAGCAAGCGTCGTTCAAAGAAAGAAATTATATATGTATCTTGAGTCGTGGTGGAATGATGTTGAAGCTGAAGCTGAGGCGTCTTCTGGGCTGCGGGAAAGTTGCGAGGGCAAAGGTAAAAAAACTACAAAAACAAAACTCTAAAAAAAAAAAAAGACTTATCCGTGCGAACGGTGGAAGGTATAGTAAAGTTCGCAACTGCTCTAGGTGCAACTGGATGTTGTTAGTGTAAGTGGAATTAGAGTAGAAGAATGGGAGAGTGGCAGAGGCAAGAGCTAGGGAGAAAAAGGGAGAAGCTGCTACAAGAGGTACTTAGGTTTGAGGACCGATGTGGAAAATTGTGATAAATGACCTCTCTGGCTTTTAATTCAGCATGCTACAAACCTTCAAGTTTGTGGAAGCGACGGTGTCAAAATATGTGTGTGAATGTACCTTTGACCGAAGACCACAGGAACTGACTTTATGATCAGGGGAACAGTAGCTGCGCAATCATGAGCAGATTGTTCAGATATGTTTTTATATGGGACTGAGGACATGTCCACTCCGTCCCAAGTACGTCTCCTTGAAGCATACGGGGTGCCAGCACCTAGCCCACGTACTCAATACACTCATATGAAGCTCGTCAATGATATAGAGCCCCCCTCGCGAGTCATGCCATTTTCGTGGGTCTTTGTTCAGATCATAGCTGAGTACCCCATTCACGCTGTCAACAATTATCGGGGGTACATCTCCGTGTCCATGAACGAACGCCCTAGAGCAGGTACACGATGCAAGAAAGATCGCTTCAATAGAATAGGCACATCATCGTGCTAGCCATACTCAGAGACCAGACATCTGAAGCCAGCAACCAAATATGATACCAAAAGAATAGCTAGGACCTAGGAAGCCGCCTTGATTGCCTCAGCAGCTTTCTCGGCAACCGCATATAGTGTTGCTGTGAGGTGGCCACTAACTTGCATCGGCAATACCGATGCATCCACCACTCTCACGTTCCTCGTCCCGTACACCTTCAAACTAGGATCAACCACACCCCCGAGCTCGCGGGCCATCATCGAAGCGGTCGCGATCGGGTGATGGTTGGGGCTGACCGTCTCTCGGATAAACTGCGCCCACTCCTCATCTGTGGCATTCCCCTCGAGCGTCGACACACCCTCACCAACCCATGCAGAAATGGGTTCGGTGTTCCAGAACTCTCGCGAGAGACGTGCCAGTGCGATCTGTACGTCCATGTCGAAGTCGACCAGAAAGTATCGAGGGTCGATAGCTGGATCGTTGATCGCCTCCGCCGACTTGAGGTGCACGCTGCCCCACGAGAACGGCAGCAGTAACCAGAGCGACGAGATGAGGTTAGAGGAGGAGCCTGTCGAGATAGTCTCAACGATGGTGACGTTCTTCTTGAATATCAAATCGTGTTTCACGCGGAACAGTTTTTCAATTGCGGACGCGTTCAGAGCCCCTTCTTGAGAAGCGGCGGATACTTGTTCTGCCCACCGGGGAATCTTGGCTTCGATAGATGCACCAAGATTGGCTGTTTCACACCCAAACAAATCATATGCGGTTGCAAACGTCGCGTACGGCACGATTGTGGATGAGAAATTCTCCGACGTTTCGTAGATGACAGTGTTCAGAGGCTGCTCTTGCATGTGCTCCCCAACCCCAGGGAGGTCGACGATAGGTCTAATGCCGAGTTCTGCTAGAAACCTAGGGAGTCCGATGCCCGATCTCTCGAGGATAAGAGGTGATCTAACTGCGCCTGCTGACAGGATGACTTCTTTGCTGGCGTGGATGGTTGCGGTTTTGTTATTAGCATTGATGTATTCCACCCCATCTGCGACGACAACGCCCTCGCCTGGGATTCTATCAGCCCATGTCATCTTCCTCACGGTGCCCTTAATAACAGTGAGGTTCGGGCGGTCTTCCACAGGATAGTAATAAGCTCGCGCCGCGTCCGCGCGGATGTTTTGATCTCTGTTCAAGGTTTGAGGCCAGATATCGAACCCACGCACGTTGCCGCTGTTGACGTCTGGATTCTCCGGATAGCCCAAGCTATTCCAAGCCGAAGCAGCCTTTTCATGAAACGTTCCATTGGATAAGGCGAACGGAAACCCTACATCGAGAGGCCCATCGTATCCATGGTCTTCTGGATCGTATGTTGCTCCAGCCTCCGCTTGAGCTGCGGTGGGCGGTGAAAAGTTCTCGACTGCCTTGTAATAAGGGAACAGCGCCGACCAATTCCAACCTTCATTTCCGAAGAGCTCCCAGGCGTTGAATTGAGCCTCATCGCCCCGGATGTAGGTCATGCCATTAATAAGACTCGTGCCACCGATCCCTTTCCCCGCATGGAAGGCCAACGTTCGATTAGCAGCCCCCGGCTGGGGCGTCGTTGCGTACATCCAGTCGATCGAGGTGTCTAAGGCCGTGAAGGCCTTTAATGGATCTGTGACGTTGGGATTGTTCCGTTCGTCACTGCCAGGCTCGATGACTGCCACTCTGACGTTTGGGTCTTCCGTGAGTCGGTTGGCTAGGACCAGGCCACAGGTTCCAGCACCGGCGATGACATAGTCGAATGTTTGACAGCTCGCACCGGCGCATAGCGCGAATGCTGTTGAGACGATGGGCAGCCTCATTGCGGTCTATCGTATCTCGGAGTTGGGCGACTGATACACACTGTGATGAAGACTTCAAACGCAAAGGTTAGCTAGAAATCATGACGACGTCTAATTATAACTTGTACGAGACCCCCAAAAGTCACACTTCATTCAACGGCTCATACCCTCTCTGAACACTGGGCTGCTACCTGAACTCACCCCAAAATTGGCTGATCAGGCGCCTCCCATACCCTTGGATAGGACAGGGTGTGGGAGATTCAATAGGCCGCACACCGTGAACGGGCCGATTGGGGCAGCATGTTGACATCGACCAGCCACGCACAGGGGGCTAGCAAGCGGCGAAGATCCAAGCGGTCGAGGTTCCGCCCCCTCGGTGTCGAGGCCGAAGAGGATCGTAGACCCGCATGGGTGGGTAGCACCTAGCGGCGTTGGGGTTCTGGTTGGGGGAATGCGGGGAAAGCGCTGAGTGTTGAACGCATCTATGCTTGTACGGCGTATTCGTCCGTTGAGCCCATGGAGGAGGGACAGGGTGCGTGATGCGGGTTCTGTTTGTCAGTTTCGGATCAAGTCCCGTATGTGCGTACATACGTTCCTTCCGCATCAGATCGGCTGATCTCAACTATAAGCCTGCTGTTGCTTGGTTGTACTAATGGAATAATGTCCCTTCATTGCCAAGTACCGTAACTGCTTAAGGTGTTGGTGCAGATGAAGACTTTATTGTGGTCTCCATGACGATGCTCAGAGCCGCTAGACAACTGATGCTGCGAGAATACCTGTCCTATTGCTCTGGACGATCTGACTACCTACAAATTGAAACATTGCTTATTCAAGACCCGAAGACTATCCGTCCGCACATGGAAAGATGGTGCTGTGAACAGCAGATCATGGATTCCTCCGGGTATCGAATAAGCCCAACCCACTAGCTAGCTACCTATGTGTTCTCAGTCCTGAAGCGCCGGCTCCGCTCAGCAGAGCCTTACGCCCCCGGTGTCACCACAGCTGACCCAGAACATCCAATTCAGCTCGTAAAGAAGCGATCCTCACCAACGTGCTGAGCTGGATAGAAAAGAAACCACATTCATAAGGACCCCCTCCGAGGGAAATAGACCCAGACGAAAGTTTGACACTTGAAGGCGCCGGCTTAGAGGAGTCCGTCGTCGTGGCGTGATTCGCGCGGTGTCTAGGCGCCCAGAAACGGTGGATGACGCCCATTCTTATGGACACGACACGGACGTTCTCGATAAGTCGATCGATGAGCCGAGGTGACAGTGCTTTTTTTTTTTAATGGTAAGAAGGTCCTTGCCGAAGTGCTTGAGGCTGTAAAGCTGTTTCACGAGGCCTGGGTCAATGTGCGATATTGGGATTCGGACTGACTGCGCACTTTGTCTGTCATCGTCTTGACCGGCTCCTCGTGACGTGTGTGGTCACTCATCAATGCATTGAGCCGCGCTCGGCTGCCGCCCACCTGCACTTTGGCCCTTTCGTCGCGGATGAGCATAAGAAGATATTCGAGAGTGAGGTCCCTCGTTGTACGGTGTCATCGATGTCTTCTTCAGGAGCACGCCAAACCGCGCCGCCGCTTGGCGAACCCATATCGTTCTCGGTCGTGTACTCTGCGAGGAGTACACGGAGGCCCCCTGATCGTGGCCCGTCGCAAAGCAACTTCGTTGACGTAGAGCCTGGAAATTGCCGTTGTACCCTCCGTGTCGGTCACTGTCGCCCTTGTACTCTTCCATCTCATAGGGGACACGCAATTCTGACTGCCAGTGATGATCGCGACCGTTGTAGTAGTCGCGGCCCTGAAAGGCATTGCGATAAATTGGCTCTGGGTGTGCCACCGGGCCGGACTTGACCCCTTTCAAATGGCAGACTGAATGAAAATGCGACGTGAAGAGGGTGACGACCTTATCCTCTTTGCTTCCGTCGTCTCTGAATTCAGTACGGTCCCTGCCCTTACAAACTGTGCATGGTCTGTCGAGTCGCTTCGATCGTAAGTATTCGATCAGACGCATAGTCTCTTTCCGTGAGTGCTACCAACTGCAACGGAAATCCTCTTCATTTTCCATGGGTATTCCTTGCCTGAAGGCAGCGAGATCGCGAAAAACTCTCTGCGTCGAAACAGTACGTTGTGTGAGTGGTCAGCGATAGCCCAATGTCAGAATGGTCCTGTAGGAGCGTCTTCGAAGGACCACACGTGTCTCCAGGGGTGTAATAGGATTATCCGCGTGTTAGTGAAGCCGAAAAAGCCATATTAATGGCAGCAGAGCGATGAAGGTGTGTCAGTAATTATCTCATGCAAAAGCTGAAGGTCACCGTCAGCCGTGCGCTATTTTGCTTCAGGAGAATGGTGATACCGCGAAGGTCATCGTGGCTACTCAATGTCTCAAGTAAGTCGGTCATGGTCCTCTTGTCGTGCTGGATTCCGCGTATGTCCCTGATTCCTGGGGAATCAATCAGTCGGGACGCGTTATACCCTATTGGCACTGGATAGACAGTTGTCTGTTGAGCTGCCGACGACCCTTCACTTCCATCTTTTTCAAGAGCAAGTGTCGGACGACGAGATCAGACAGCATGAATGCAGAAGGTCGTGCTCTATATTCGGCTTCTCAGGCCAGCTCTGAGCTCCTTCCCCCACCACTTGCTTGCCTGATGATTCGCCGTTGGTGCTCACCAAGTATCGGCAAGCACAAGGCGCATTGTAGCCAGCAGTAGGTATGTCAGACCGCCGTGAACCGGATCACGTGTAAGCCTTTGAGCCGCCAAGAATTATTCCAAGCCTATGTGACAACGCCGCGAAACATTGTCTGGGAGCAAGAAAAGTACAACTTTCCTTTAGGCATGGCAAGCATTCCGTCGTGTAGCCATTGAGACTAGATCACCACCATATGTTCCAGCATGCTTCCAGCCAGACTAGGACAATACCATTCAAGATAAGACAAGCGCGACGTAATGGAACGGGTATCAATTATTTCATATTCAGTCATCGCCCCATCTCTACGGGTATGTATCAGTGACATCTGTAAACATTTCTACGATATCTACCACCAGAACTCCACACCCCGGGTCCAGAAGGGGGTCACCAGGCCACCCGGCCAGACAGAAAGCAATCTACTGCTTCTGAGAGATCATCATCTCCTCGTTCTCGGCGATGGGCGCGGGCTTGTTGGTGCTCTTGTTGAGCTCGTTCTCGCCCACGACGTTGACGGTGCCCTCGAGCTTGAGGTGGTAGTCGGCGTTCTGGCTGATGGTGTATTCCTCCTGGTCGATGTGGCGGAAGGTGAACCAGAAGACGACGGTGCAGATGGCGCCCTGTTTTCGAAAACCATTAGGAAAAGGTCCATTGAGGATTATCAAAATTTGGGTTACTTACAGCGATAGCGCAGCCACCAAAGTCCCAGGTAAGGAAGGGATCGGTGATGACGGCCGAGCAGGCGAGACCGATGATGTATGCGATGGCGGTATTGAAGAGGTTGATGGCGGAGACAAGACCCCTCATATTGACGGGAGCTCGGGAGTAAGCGATACCTGGAAACAGGGGTTAGTCAAACAGAGGCGAGATGATCAGGATTATGTTTGCGGACTTACCATAGGCGGGGACGTTGACGAACAGCTCGGAGATACCGCCGATGGCAAAGGGAACGGCCATCCACCAAATGCTAATAGGAGCGACACCGGTTCCAACCGTGCAGTCGCTGGAACCATAGTGTCCACAGGGCGACTCCTTGTAGGCGTAGTAATTGAGGACAGTGTATCCGACACCGCCGATGGTGGACAGGCCGAGACCAGTGGTGATGCGGGCGACGGGGCCGTAGTGGATGTTGAGCTTTCGGAGGAGAGGGTACAGGCCGTAATTCAATATTGGGGCCATGAAGATGATGCTCAGACTGTTGAAGTTCTGGATGACGTCGTTGGGAACACCGTTGGTAGTCAACATGGTAGACAGGAAACTGGCAGCGGAGCCGATACCGTTGTCGTTGAGGAACTGAATCGGGAAGAAGCAGAAGATACCAGTGGCCTGGAAGGCACGCTTGACATCCTCGACAAATTGGTCGTTCCAGGCGGTCTTGATGTTCAAGCCGGACGCGCGGATGTGGCTCGGCTTGGCGAGCTCCCAGAAGCCCTTGCGACCGATCTTCTTGATTCCTCCACGACGGAAGCACACGCCCAGAACCCTCATGACGTTGCCGAGGTCACTTCCACCAGGAGGGTGAAGGATCAGACGCTTGTAGAGGAACCAGAGCAGCAACGGCAGGGGAAGGTAGAGGAGCAGGGGGATCACGAAGGCCAACCACCAGCCAACATATTTCTCTGCATACGAAGTGGCGACTCCCATGAATCCACCAATGTTGATGAGGAGATAGAACCAAAGCATCACGCGCTCAGTAGTACTCTCGGGATCTTGGATAGCGCGCGAACCATCGGCCCTGGTGATAACCACGGGAACCTTGGACGCCATCTGGTCAAGAAGTAGAGGTGAGACGTTGGGCTTGAACATAGCAGCACCGACAGAGAGGATGTAAACCGACAAGAAGTACGGTACTTCCGCCGTACCATTCGCGAGGAGCTGCTTGGAGCCGCCCACGCACATGAGAATGTGGGCGATACCGAAGACGCCGACTCCCCAGCAGATCAATCGGAAACGACCAGTCTTCGCGTCGGCGAGCCAGCCGAACAGGAGGGGCAGGGCGTAGGCAAGCATACTGAAGGATTGCGTGACAGCGTTAGCGGTCACGGTACCCATGCCCAGTGCACCGGCTGTCTGTTGGTCGCCGCGCGGAGGAGCTCCGTAACCATTTCCACCTTCGGGAACTGCCAGTCCATTGCTGTTAGCACATCTGCTCTGTCACAATGATACTCTCACTCCGGACTGTGGACATACGGGGTCGGTTGACGTAATTTGAAATGAGCGGCTGCACGCCATAGTATGATGCTCTTTCGCAAAACTCCACGATACAGATCAGATACGCAACGGCGGGAAGACTGCCGGGTACTCGAGGGAGGGTCTTAAGTTCCTCCTCCGTCGGCTTGCCCTCGTAGTCGTTCTCCATGATGTTGGGGTCGAGATATGCGGCATGGTGGTCCCCTTCAGGAGTGCGAGCCATCTTCTCGTCTCCGAGGGAGCTGGTCTTCTCTATGTCGGCTGGACTATGTTAGCCTGACCTCGCCACAGGAATATACATAGCAAGACTGATGCCGGGCAACACTCACACATGGTAGGCTTCGGTTGCGTGAAGTTCGCAAGACTCGATTATTCCTGGAGCACAAGACACGACAGGAAAGACAAGAGCGCACGAGAGAACGGATGGGGGGCCCGAGTCGTTTTATTAGCAATGAACTACAGAGGGGCATACTACATATTGCGAATCTGCAGGCCTCGGTGTATGGGGAGGTGGACACGGGTAAAGTCGATCCCCTGTTCTGGGCTGTCGCCGTTCAGAGGCCGTTATCAGCACCACATACTCCAGTAAAGAGGCTCGACCAGGGACTGAGGCAGGGCGATGGGGAGGCGAAAGCACAGCAAGGAGCCAAGCAGTGAATCCATCGTGCCGGTGTCCCCGTTCCATCACCCCACGGGAGTATTGCGCACGCGTAGGCAGGTCGCACGCGACCAGTAATAGGCCCGGGTTTTCATCTCTTATCTTTTCTGGACCTTCGTCAATGGAGGAGGCGATGTGTGGGCTCCGGATGGGGAGGACAGCCGAACCAGGGGTCAGGCCTGCCAGGTAGCCGGGGCCTCTCCTTGGTCCTCCTTGGAGTCCCCAAATTGACGGGACGCCGCGTTGGACTGCACGAGGTCGCGCAAGCGTCGGTTGCGGATGTGCTAGTCGTTTGGTGTAGCATCCAGCTTCCCCTTCCAGTATGCGGACCGAATAGACTGGTGGCGTACACGATCTAGACTACCGTTCCAGTCCAGTGATAGGCCGCCCGTAGAGATGAATTGGTGCCCTTGGACCTTGGAACTGGGTAGATTTGTGGTAGGATGGCCCACGGATGCATGGAAGGGCGATAGAAGAAATGCAAAGCGCGCATGGCGTTGCTTGACGTTGCTTGATGTTGCTTGCAGATGCTATGCAACACCTCTTATTGGCTTGAATACGCTTGGCTACGGCTACGTCCTTGGTTTCCGTTCCCTCCAAGAAAGTTAAGAACAGACAAGACTTGTCCGGCACCTCGGCGGCCAGCACAAGCATCGCCAAGGGAGGGATGAGCGGTTTGCCGCGAACCCTACTGACTTGGCGCTTTTCACCTCGTACTTATGTAGAGTACTTATGCAGGCTGGCAGGCGAAGCTGAAGAATTCAATGCTACGTTGCTGCATGCCGATGATTCGCGCTTCTGTTATGTCTGATTTGACTCTTGCGAGTCCGCCCCTGTATTCCCGCCAGTTCCATACTTGCCTAGAACAGGTACATTAGGTATGTAGTAGCGCTCAACAGGACCTCGGCACATTGCGTACTTATCGTAGCTTATACGGTGGAGTTTGGCACTCGGCTATCGGGGCTATCGCTATGCGCGACGCGCCATAGGTGTACATAGTAGGAGGTAAGTAATAGGTACGAGTAATGAATGGCACTGGACCTGACTAGTACGTAGACATATCTATGAAGTTGGACGCGCGCGCACACCATTCGTGGTAGATAGTGTCGCCAATTTCAAATAACGGGCAGCGCACAGCACGTCAGTAGCATGCGGAAAATACCTACCTCCCACCCGCATCAGACTGTTCATGGCAGATGTGTTTCGCAGTCATCCAATACGGTCGCATTGCCATGCTCTACCCAAGGTAACTGTGATTGTTTCTGATCAAGGATCGGTTGGCGCTGTGTTTGTGCAGAATGCCTGCGAGCAAGATGATGCTCTCGGGGCCTCCTCGCAGACTGTTTGAAAACAGAATCAAAAATAATAATAAAAATAAAAATAAAACCACCGATGGCCATCGGCTAGGAGCTAACGGTTGACAATTTCCGAATATGAGGGGCTCTATACTTTAGGTAGACTTATTAGACACGACGGGCACCCAGTTCGAAAATTTGGACCCTACAAAGAAAGTACCAAGGGAAGGAGCGGGCGTTGAAAGCGGGCGGCCCCGACACGCTTGCCCTTCTCTCTCTCACTCACACACACACACACACACAGCCCACCTGAGCACAGCTGAAGTGTTGAATCATATTTACCTAAGCTGGAGACGCAGCCCCTTCATAATTTGTCACTCTCCCACGTCTTATCTTTCTGCACGCGCACACCCACCCACCAACCAACATGGGGTTATCTAACGTAAGGAGAACCCATTTCCCACCAGTCTGGTAACTCGCGTCTGATCCGATGGTTTGGCACCCAGCTTTGCTTTCAAAGCCTCAGCTTGAATGCGACGTACGTGAGTTGGGATACCTTGACAGCCTGCAGAGACGGGGGGCCTGGCCCAACGAAGAACCCTGATGTTACACTATATATCCTTATCGCCAACTGAGCGAACTTGCTTGCATACATTGCGACCTCGATGTTCCTACCGGCCAATAGGCAGCATCCATTGCCGATGACCCAAATTATCGGACATACAGGCTAGCCCGTAATGGATACATACCGCACATCCGCATCCCGGGCAGAAACAATCTATCAGACCTGACAAAGCTGCGCCGCTTCGGTACCGCATCCGTACACGGGGGTCCAATATTGATATCCGAACTATCCTATAGGGATCTGGCGTCGGATGAGATCCTTGGCCGCGTCAACCATGACCTGGAAAGGTGTGCGGTTCTATCGCCCTGCACCAAAGTTAGGTACACCTGCCGGACGTAGCTTAAACCAGGTGCTACTTAGCAAGAACGACATATTGCAGGGCGCTATACCATGTATGCGGACACAGGTGTGCCATGAGATCGCAGCCAACGCTGCGTTGCTGCGGCGCCTTTCCAGAAACCGACGTCTGGATCACCATAACGTAGACTGCATCCTTCTATTGGATCTACGAGCCTCCGACTGGCCTGTTTTGGCCTGATAGACGATCACTTCTCTACGCTCTTTTTCCTCTGGAGAAAAAAGCCTCATAGTGACAAGGTCATGTTCGATACTAATCCCTTGCGCGGATGTTGGACCGGAGATTGGAGACGGCATGTTTTACGGAAGCCTACGCCGACCGAACTCCATCACTCTTATGCCACAGTGCCGGTGAAAAGCTAACATGGAACTCCTTTTTGAAACTATCTCTTCCCGAGTATGAACGAGGTCAGGCTCAGTCCGGTCCAGGTCTCTGGACCCCTATACTGGGATCCTGATCGCAGTCGCGGTGTCTTCCCGAATCTGTGCTCCGATGTTAACTCTTTTGTTGTTGGAGAACTATTCTTATCGGCAGTTCTATCGTCTCTCCTTGCGTCTCCGTTCTCGAACTCAGCCCCGTGGACTGCTTTGTTATGTCCTTGTAAGATTTAATCCGGCCCCGCGACGTTCGTCTGCTATCAAGAGGCGGTGTTCTGAACATTTGGCTTCCAAAGACTCGAGGTAAGACACGACCGAGAAGTATCCGGAGGGACGGCAGGCAGAGCACCACGACGCTGACAAGGACCTCCGCGTCAGTCCAGATGACGGCGTCGGTGTAGTCGTAGGTGGGATTCGTGCTCTTGGCGAATTGAACCAGGTACCGCAATCGTAGGCAGCTGATCACTGTCACGCACGCCCCCAGGCTGAACATCAAGAACGTGAAGAGCTTGCGTTGTAACGGCATCTCCAGTTGCATGATGATCGGCAGAGGCACGAGCAGGATGATGAGGTCTTGGGCAATTCCCATGCCGGCTGCGACAAAGCTGAGTACATTTACGTCGATGCACTTTTGTTCCCCGAAGTCTCCCTTCCATCCCAGCCAGTTGTATTGGACCGGCCAACATTGAAACGCTGTCATGAAGATGATCACCACCGCCGTAACCACGACCCAGCTCATGATCAGGTAGCATACTCGCTTGAAGGCGTGCACCGAGGAGAAGACTCGAAGCAGGAATGAGAGGATACCGACTCGGCACAATGCCAGCACGGCCGTGTACAGCAGTTCCTCAATGAAGAACATCTATAATGATCAGTGCCTTCACCAACGAACGTCGCGTATTGGAAGATCCTACCTGCAGAGCCGAGGTGATGAGATCCGGATCGAGTGTCCATATATCATAGCCGATCACCGAGTAGCGCACTAGACTCCTGTCAGCCCATATAATCTTCATATGAAAAACCCTACTCAACTCACCGTATTTGCCAAGAGCCTCGAAACCAACAAAGACTAGAAGCATCAAGACAAGCACGATATCGTCCATCTCGACTTTAAGCGCCGTCGTATATCTGACGTACAGTCTAACTGCGATGCATCCTAGCGCAAAGGCACACAGGACGGCAAATCCGGGTATATCACCTCGCCTCGACCGCGTGGGTTTGTCGCAAGCTTCTTGGTATAGCCTGGCCATGGCTAACGCGCGTTAATACATGATGTCTGTGTTCCCGCAGAGTATCCAGTCATACTCAACTGATCCTCCACGGAGCAGGTTTTAGAGACACATGCCAGAGTCTCATCGTAAAGGCCGGTGTCGGTGCAGATGCACGTCGAGTTGGTAAATGTCTCACAGACCGAAGTTGGTATCAGCCCCACGATGCAGTCGAGCTGGTCATCTAAGTTAGCATTTGAAATCGAAGGATAAGGTAGCATCAACGTAGGACGAACAGCGCATTTTGGTAGGTCGTCGGCGTATTCCAATAAGTCTGCACGGCAGAAACATATCAAGGTCATGGAGACCAAAAGACGTGAAATGAAACCAGTCTTCATCTTGACCAGGCGTCGACGCCAGGGAAACGAGAGAGAAAAGATTGATATCCCCAGAAAGACCTTTCGTGCCGGGACTTGCTAGCAGATGGTTTGCCAGGACTTCACCCCAGTTCTCTCCTAGATACGGCGCAGCTAGCATCTCAAGTGGCCGGCAAATGTCCAGGAAGGGTGAACCTGTCACCTATATGAGGAGAAACGAAACCAACATCGAATAGCCCGAGGGTTCAACCAAGTACGTAGATGCGGAAGACCATATATACATGTGGACCTTACACTATCTGTTTGCTCCCCGGAATACCCTCTCGAACCCCTCAATCTCGCCATCCTCCAGCACAGGGGTCCCCATTGCACCTGAGACGCGCTTTATATCTTATATGCTGCACCTTACACGACCGGCTCGAAGCTATGGCCAGCCCCGGATGCATGTGGATGCTCTCGCGAAGTTCTTTCCTGGCACACCTCACCTTAAACTTTAGGGGCGATCCCAGCACGGCAACGCGGATCCGATTAGCGCGATCTCAACTCCATAGGTCGCACGCACACGTAACTCGATGCCCAGAGGGGAATAGAAGTCGACACCAAGGGCCCAATAGACTGGTCTAGAATGAGGATATCGCTATTGTAGTCCATTTGTCTAATATAAATTCTCCTAAACACGTTGTTTTTTTTTACAAGCGACTACACCTTGAGGTGATAGGTTGTTACCGCTTCTGACTATAGCTAAACGTGGTAGCTCCGCCAAGCCGACGCCGTCTTATATGGTAACCCATGATCGTAGCGGGCGCGTGGATGCGCTGAACTGGAGGGGTCTTGCATGCGTTGTGTTTAGGAATCAGGAAATGAGATCAGATGGCAGCGCGCTTGCAGTAGAACGCCCAGGGCGTTCTGGTGTCTTCGTTCTCCAAGTCGCATACGGTAGCGCTTCTCGCATCAGCCTGCCACTAAAGAAAAGTAGCTGACTCCGGGCTATCAACGGGGCTTCGGCATGTATGGGGCCGGTTATCCTCGAGAGGATGTTGCCTCTGTTGTCGGCAAGACATATCCCATTTAAACTCGACACCCTGGACGAACCATTCTATGACCGGCTTGCGTCCCTATGCGGCCAATTTCCGCAGTGAGTTGATGAGCATCGAATGAATGAAGCACATGTGCGGCAACTGGATCAAGCTACATACCTACTATATAAATATACACTCAGCCTGAAACACCGAGTCGAGTTCGAACCATCCATCGCGACGGCGAACATCATCACCGCTATCTAGTGTAGCTGTACCAAACCCGTGACTCTCTGGCATACATCGTATCTCAACTTACTTGGTCCCAACCTCGAGCACCGTTACCTAGTTCGCGTCAAGAATGACCCCCTTCTAACACCTGATGCGGCCTGTCGTGCCAGGACAAGGCGTAGGGAGGCAGGCAGATCAGACTCACTGACCCAGACAGCCCCGATCGTTCACTTTATGATGAGGATATCTAAGGCCTTGAGAGAAAGGCGTGGCTCATTAACGAGGTATACCTTACGACGAAGCCGAACATGGCCGGCTGCCCTTTGTTCATATCGCAGGTGAGGAAGGCTCCCGTTTACCGCAAGTTCAGTGTATCTGCTATCCGCCAGTCGAAAAATGTGCCACCCGTCCTTGTGTCCCATTCACCAGGACTCAGCAACACACACGCACACGCACACAGTACACAGATTGTGTGCTGTGCCGGAAGGCATCCTCGACCACCTCCATAGATCGTTCGCAATTGGCCGCACTTTCCTCGCGGCCATTCTAGGCTTCACGGGAGGAAGTTGGCACCGGCATCCCTGGCACCCTCCGAGTGGCGGGATCGCCGGACCGGGCTTATCCTTCCACGGCTCTCTTTCCTACCGTCATCGCTTTCAGTCAAGGTGAAGGAAACCGAGCCAGCTAGATGGAACCTCCGGCTTTTGCCTACCTATCTATGTACCTAGTGAGTCCCCACGAACATTGTACTGCGGTGTCCCCCGGTTGGGAGAAGAGACCGGGACTCGTGGTATGCCGATGCAGGTATGTATGTCCTGAATTCCGCTCGGCGGCGGCGTGGTGGCCCCTGCCAGAAATGAATCTTTCCACCGGCTCGCCGCGCCAAAGAAGGGCGGGGAAAGGGCGTGGGGGATCGGCTGCTGGCTGGTACGAGATTCTTTTGGCGTTGAGTACCTATGTCATGTTGGAGGAGCTACTCTAAAAATTCAGAGAATAGCTCCGGCGGATTGATTGGTGGGAGCTCTCAAAGTCTTGCGGCGACCGGCTGGAATCTCGGAATTGCTGGCATGAGATGTTACTAGTATTCAAGTGTCTAAACAGAGTGTCCCGTGAATCGAGGCCAGGCTCGATAGGAGCAGCAGCAGGATCATGGCTCTGCTGAGGGCAATAAATCAGAATTTTATTCGCCAAGTTATCTATGCGAAGACATATACGATCTTTGAACGGTCAAGCAAGGTAATGTATGGTAGCCGATATATTGCTCTAAGCTATGTGATATCACATCTGATCTTCCGTCGAGTTTGGCAATGATGGAGGGTACCGGCATTTTGTAGCCTTTAAAGGGCTGTATCTAGCTATTATAGAGAAAGCTTCTGCCAAGCTAGAAGTGTCCCAGGTCAAGGACAGTGAAGACAAAACGCCTGGAAGTCAACAGAAGGCTAGCTAGCCGTCGCGTGAGACATACTAGGCAGGCCACGAGCTCGCGTGGTACTGACAGTGGGTTGGCGACGCGACAACGCCGTTGTGCCAGATTTGGGAATAAGTCTGACAGCGGACCGTTCCAGCGTGCAGGTTGCATCGCCGTGGCGTTGGATGATACGTCACGGGACGCAGAGGCACATTTCGTAGGGCTATGTACGACTTTCCGCGGCCAACACTGCATTTTGGATTTCAGATGCTCTGGCAGAGCCCGGGTGACGCCCGAAGCCTGAGGTGCTTCGTTCCGATTCATTTGTGTGGTTCTCAAGCTACATACTGCCACTTGGTGCCATCGTACCCACGATTGGCAATGTAGAATCATTTTTCGCACGTTGTTCAGTTGTACTACACTGTGCGTTTGCCAACCCAGCCAAGAGGGAGGAGACGCGTTGCCTAGCAACCAGCGGGCGTTGCAAACACGCCATTGGTGAAGCCGATCGGTGGGGTAAAATCAAGTACATACGCTTAGGTAGGATTGAGATGACGACCCCACGGTGGAAGACAAATAGAGAGCCAGTCCTATTTCGCAACTCGAGACGACAATTGTGATTCGATGGCTTACAGGATGATGATGGAAACCTCTATTTCAACGGTGTCTGCACTGCTACACTCATAGCGCTTGCTATAATGAGATCCGAGAATAGATGTGATGGTAATTTGGTAGGTATCCATCGCCATGCAACCATTGACGAGAGGATCGTCAATAGTGGCCCAAGGAACCACAGCCGCCTCTCGGCTCACCGTCACCGTATCCTTCAGTCCGCCAGAAGTGCCAGGGGCAGGGATTCGCTACGAACATGTCCGGAGTGAAACGACCGTCGACCGCAATAGCTGTCAGATACATACATACTTACATAGGACGAGATTGGATAATTTGAACATCCCCCATGCCGAGCGCTGTGGCGGGACACCGGTTAGGGCATCTTGAAGCGGGCTCTGTCGTTTGTGAGTTGTCTGGCTAAGGAGGTAGCATTGGTTTTCAGTCACGCTGTTCGCTACGTCGCGTCGCGAAAAGGGGGTAGGATATTCCTGAGGTAGCAGTCACCGGCAGCGATTGGGCAACAAGTCTGCCGGCTGTTTGCATTTCGCTGCCCAACAAAGGACCAATTGATGAGTTTGCGCATCTCTACTGCACCGTTGCCCTCGCCGCCATCGTCTGTTATTGATAACACGTTGTGCTAAGCCCGGAATTGGAGGCAGAAATTTCACCGATTCGATTGCGTGGGGGTGTTTCTTGGTGGATTTCCACCGTCCGCACGACTGCCTGACCAGGATGGTGTAGACTGTACTGTAGAGCCTGGCTTGTCTAGATACTGTACCAACAGCTTAGGCATGCGTTGTCGAATGTAACCTCACGTCCATCCAAAGCATGATGAGGCTCACAGACAGCGGAGTCGCGGTCCTAATAAGCCTATACTGAGTATGACGAAGAAGCCGACATATCGCCTCAACATCGAAAAGAAGGGTCCCAAACCAGTTCGTCTCAAACCAGGAGCATCGTTGAAGAATGATTTTGACACAAAGTCGGATGTGGCTGTCGATTGGTGGTGAATCCAGCGCTTTCTACCGTGCTTAGTGCTCTGATAGGGGCCCATTCAGGCCTCTTGGGGCGTTATGGCCAGCGCGGGAGGGACCATACCGGGGAGTCGGGGTGCCTTAGCACCAATAGGAAAAGGTACTGCCAGCCGGATCCACAGCCAGTCTAACTCATTTCCTCTTAGGTCTACCTTAGCGTGCTGAGGGCTTGGAGCTGTCACTGGAGCTGCAGCGTCAACAACTTCCCCCCCCCTCAATGTAAACACACCGCAAAGGGAAAAAAAAGTGCTGCCCCAATTCAGCCAAGTCAGCGGACCAAACCACGCACCTCTCACCGGCACACGCTGCATTCGACAACGACTTGAATATCTGCAGGTGGCGACTAGGCTGTTGTATGGACAAGTTGATCCCGGGCTGCTTCAGTATATCCTGGTCCCGCCATCCTGGCACCAGCTCCCGCTCAACATCATCTTTTAACTTCCATGACCACAACTACAAATGACTGATGCATCTCCATTTGGCTCTTTTACCATAGCTTGCGGTGGACAAGGAAACACCTGCACTCAATTCTTCTTCTACGATTGCTCTTTTCTTCCTCTGCATGCTCCCACAAGCCGGGTGCTGTTCGTGTTGTGCTTAGCACCGCCGTTTGTCTGCTCTGGTAAGTGCTCGGTGAATCGAAGTTGCCATCATTCTGCTCCCCCGGCCCCTGCACCGCCATGATGAGCGACTCTTTGGCCCAGTGCCCAAAATTGCGCTTCTCCCCTGCTGAGATTTCTTTTTGACTCCTTACTACCACATTCCAACATCAAAAGACTGATTTTTCAACTTAATAGAAACCTTTACGAAGTGACGACCCTCATGGCCTTTCAATGATACCCCCTATTCTTTCCGATTGCCTACATTGCTTATAATCTGAGCGTTCCGTCCCTGTCGAACTCCTTTGATTCCCTCTTCGTACCCCGAATTCTCGACAACCATTCTCGTTCCGCCACCGGGGGGAACACCCTTCCTCTCTCGCAATGAGTGCGCCGCCGCCGCCGCCGCCGCCACCGCCGCATGGCGAGAACCCCAAGACCACGAACGGAAACGGCAACTCGAATCTTCCTCCTGGCAAATATGACATCTTCATAATCCCACCCCACTCATCCGGCTCTGGCTTCTTATATCTGCCGTCTCTCAAGCCGAACGCCAATAGCTTTGCCGCGGGCTTCGCTTCAGCCTTGATTCTGGTAGTCATGTTCCAGAGCGCAGGCCCAGCGTTCCGGGCCTGGTGGAGCAGTGTTCAGGGAATGGGTAATATGGGAATGCTTTTGTTAGTCGCCGCCGTCGGTGTTGGTGCCTGGGCCTTGGGCAGGACACAACAGCCAGGAGGTTCAGGTCCTGGCCCAGGAGGCGGCCATGGTAACAGTTGGGAATATGGACCTAATGGCGGAGCACACTCCGGTGGTCCAAGTCCGAATGGAGGATCGGCTCCAGATGACAATGTTCCTCCGCCGAGACCACCCCCTCATAATTCACCACCTCGCCAGTCTGGCCCCCCGCCTAGCTCAGCAGGGGACAAGCCAAAGTCATCATGGAATGAACGGCCGGCAGGAGAAACACCCAAGGGATCGTGGGAAAAGGCTAGAGAAGAAACTCGCCGCAAAGAGGAGGAACGTAAAACCAAGGAAGCTGAGCAACGCAGGAAAGACGAAATTGCCAAGAGACTAAAGGAGCTCCGTGAGAAAGAGGCCCGTGAACGTGCCAAACGAGAGAAAGACGCCAAGGACAGGAAGGAGAGAGAGGAGCAGGAGAAGGCACAGAGAGAAAAGGAGCAGCGTGAAAAGGAAGCGAAGGAGAAGGCACAACAAGAACAGGAGAAAGCTAGGCGGGAAAAGGAGCAGCACGAGAAGGACGCGAAGGAAAAGGCGCAACAGGAACAGGAGAAGGCTAGACGAGAGAAAGAGATCAGGGAAAACCGACTCCGAGAAGCCCGAGAAAGGGAGCTGCGCGAGAGACTTGAGCGTGAAAAGGCTCTCCGTGAGAAGTATGAGAAGGAAGCCAAAGAGAGAGAAGAGGCAACCGCCAAAGCCAAAGCGACCGAAGCAGAGAACACCCGGAAGAGTACGTACGCCTTCTCTGCGGTTGGAGAGAAGACGAATCCCTGGCCAAACGGGAAGCCACCTCAACCTCCCTCTCCAGCCAAACCCAACCCGACTCCCGCCTCTGCCAAACGACCTCCACCACCAACAGCCAAGTCCTTCCGCAGTGCAGAGGAAGAAACATATTCATATCGACCATATGATCAGCCAAAGGCACACTCTAGGAGAAGGTCTGGTGAGACCGTCTGGACAGAATCTTCCTATGCTCCGTCCATATCCACGTCACGCAGCACACCTCCACCTTCCATGCGCGGACCTTATACGACCAAAGATCCAGACAAGATTGTCATCAAGGCCGTCTATGGGTTTCTCAACCAGTACTCCAAGACTCCTGCCTCACAGCTCATATCAGGCTTCAATCCCGTTACGGATGGCCTGATTCTACGCATCACCACCGAAGGTCTCTTTATCGACGATGATGTCCGTGGCGTTCCGCAGCGAGAATGGGACGTCAAAGCATGGACGCTCAAGACTATGGAGGTATGGTGTCCCTCGCATTGCTTTAGTGACTCCGCAAAAGCGCCGCAAAAGTCAGGCAACTCGCGTTCCAAACTGTTCGGACGAGGACAGTCAAAAACGTTGACCGGCGAAGACGCCGATACGTGCTTGATGGACATGCTACACTCTTGCAAGGATGAGTGCCGTTTTGGTGCTCGGGGCGGATTTGACGACGATGCTTCATCGTATGCTAACGGTAGCCAGAGCGGAGAGTGGAAGCACAGAGGCCTGCACGTGCTGAGAGCCACGATCAGAGATCAAGAAGGGAAGAGGTACATGTTTGTGCTGGGCGAAGAAGAAGGCTGGAAGGTTGCCGTCGGTCTGCAGCGACTACGCAAGGGCTCTCAGGTCCGACAACTGGGCATTCAGCCGCTGAGTGCTATCGAAGCGCGGAATACGCTCGAAATGCTTGGTTGGTGATCTCCAGGCTTCGAACTGCCATCGGATCAACATCCAAAGATGCATGGGGCGGTGCCGTATGCTTAATAGTACACGAGCGATCGCGTTGGAATGCTTGGCGCGCGCGGTTGATCATAGCACATTCCACGGCACATTCCACGGCGCTATGAACCAACGTCACCGAGACTGCATTCTTCCACTCAAGAGCGCAAAACCCGAGAGAGCGAGAATGTCTCGCTCCTCATCGTGGCACCGATTGCCACAGATGGTTTACAAACATCCAGGCCGAGGGTTGGAGACCCCGGATATAGAAGCCGAGATTGACACCAATCGACAGATGCACGAGTAGGATACGAATATTATGAGTATTGATGATAATCATCCTGTATATAAATGTTCTTGTGACACATCTAGTGAATCGAGTCAAATAAAGCCCATCATGCCACGTGGAATCCTGACATATCATTGCCACCAACCTCATATACAGGTAGGTAGTTGTAGTTGTAGGAAGTTCTTGTATTTGTCTGATCCAGAAAACGCTAGTTAGATATCTTGTAGTTCAAGTGCTTACTATGGAGCTGAGAAATACCTTGGAATGCCGCCGGTCCCAGTCACCTCGCCGGACATCCGCACATGGCTTTTGCTAGCTTCGCGGGCGGCAGCTTATCAGTTTCGACACACATGCGATTGGCTGTAGTACCGCAGTAACACGGCGTATGGAGAACCCCAACGCTCAATTTTGGTACTTACGACGTTTCTTCCGACTTTGGATA
Source organism: Xylariaceae sp. FL0016 (assembly GCA_022578815.1). Taxonomy (NCBI): domain Eukaryota; kingdom Fungi; phylum Ascomycota; class Sordariomycetes; order Xylariales; family Xylariaceae; species Xylariaceae sp. FL0016. The sequence continues at coordinate 455,413 of MU388748.1, forward strand.
TACTGTTGTAAATCTAGCAGTAGCAGACGTACCTGGATGATTTCACATCTTCGGCCTTGACTTGACTTGTCTTTCGTTGGACGGTTATTCAGTTTCAGACGGTGGAAGCACAAATCTGGGTCAAGGTAGTCAGATATCCATCGACGGTATTGTCTCACTGCATAACGCGTCGCGTTGCTTATGCAATTTTGTGCTTCTCTCCTCCCCTCATCTCCTCTCCTCTCCTCTCCTCTCCTCTCTCACCGACATCATTACCGGAGGAAGCCATGGCGACGCATCATCACCATCACCATCCCGATGGGGGGCCCCGAAGCGGCACCACCGCCACCGCCGCTCACACCACGCGCGACGCGCACACGAGCACAGGCACAGGCACAGGCACAGGCAAAGACGGGAGAGGGGGAGGGGGAGGTGAAGGAGGCGAAGGAGGCAGGGGCAGGGCGGCGGTCGTCGGGGCCGGGATCGCGGGCCTGGCGGCGGCGATGGGGCTGCGGCGCGCGGGGTGGGAGGTCCTGGTGTGCGAGCGGAGCGGGTTCCGGAACGAGGTCGGGGCGGCGATCAGCGTGCCGCCGAACGCGACGAGGTTGTTGGATGCGTGGGGTTTTCCCTTTGATGGTGCTGGTGCTGGTGCGGGGGAGGAGGGGGGAGGGAGGGCGCCGGTGGAGAATCTGAGTACTAGGTAGGTGTGTGTGTGTTCCTACCTATCTATTTTCTGAAAGAGTCCTTTTTTTTTTCTCCCCCCTTTTTTTCGTTTTTGATCGGGGAAGAGGGGGAAAGCGGGGGAGCGGGAGAAGGGAGGCTGTAAGAGATGGAGACGGGGAAAATGATAGAAGTGGATGAGAAGCGGTTGCTGACGTGGAAACCACGCAGGTTTGCGATGGCGGCGACCATGGACGTCATGGTCAAGGACGAGTACCCGGACATTGAGCGCGAGCTGGGACACAGGGCGCTGAGCTTCCATCGCGTGGATCTCCATCGGGGGCTGAGGGAGCTGGCGACGAGGGAAGGGGAGGGCGATGATGGGGTGCCGGTGGAGGTCCGGCTGGGCTGCGAAGTCGTTGGGGTGGACTGCGAGGACGGGGTGTTGCGGCTCGCGGATGGGACTACGATGCAGAAGGATTTGGTCGTCATCGCGGATGGCGCACATGTGAGTTTTTGTGGCTGACGTGTTTCGAATTCCACGTGCCGCACGGCCAGGTCGTGTTCTGTCGTCTCTGACCGTGATCTTGGTAGAGTCACCTCCTGTCGGACTTTCTGGGACGCGAGTCTCCTGCCCAGCACACGGGGCGCTCCATATACCGCTGGCTTGTATCCATGGACGACGTGATGGCCGATCCGGAGCTTGCTGGGCTCTTTAGGGGCGAGTTGCCGGGTTTCCTGGCGTACATCGATCCTCTGAAAAACAGCCTCTGGATCATGTACGCTTGTCGCGGCGGCAAGGTGCTTAATAATGCCGTAGTCCATGCGACGGAACCCGGCGAAGGCGAGGAGGATGCGTGGCATTCGCCAGCAAGCCGAGAGCAAGTTCGTAAGTGAATTCCTATGATCACTTTTTTTTTCTTCTTCCCTGAGCGGCGCGTCACTTACACATCATCCTAACCTTGATCTCAGTCAAAACACTGGAGAACTATCATCCCACGACTCTCAAGATCCCAAACCTGGCATCGGAAGATGGGATCAAGGTGCACAAGCTGTTCAAGAGAGACGCATTGTCATCGTTCGTCCGTGGACGTACGGCTATCGTCGGGGACGCGGCCCATGTGATGCTACCGACGCACGCCGCGGGCGGCGCGATCGCCATCGAGAGCGCAGCGGCGCTCGAGACTCTCTTCCGTGGCGTGCAGACGGGGGACGGGGAAACGATCCAGCAGAGACTGCGGATGTTTGACGAGCTCAGGATACCCAGATGCAATCTGACCATGCTGGCATCGAACGCCGGAGCGGAGAATTGGCTTGGGGATCCAGCGGTCGAGGAGGAGATCAGGAAATACTACAATGGTGCGCTGCCGCCGAAAGGGGCGATGCCGTGGTCGAGGGAGTTCAGGGAGGTTTTGTTCAATCATGACGAGTTCGCCGCTGCGGCGGAGATGTTGAAGAAAAAGTCGATATAACCGTCTCGTTGTGGGAGACGCGCCGCTGCCTTTGTCGGCGCGTCGCGTTATCATCTCATGTCTCGTCAGCTGAATAAATACAGTATTGCGGGACACCTGCTATCGCTGCATGATCCTTCCACCTTGAAGTTCTGTAGATACTGAAGTTCAGGTTTCCTTATTATTTTAGAGAAGTTCTTGCCAACTCGTAATCAAGATGTCGACAAGCATGACTTTGCACCAACCAGCGTCAGGCGATGGTTCCTGGATGATGCGAAATGTGGGAAACCATCTGCGGATACTCAACGCTCAACATACGAGCTACCTGAGCCACAAGAGTCACAATCAAGTGAACAGCAACGATAATGGCAACAGATTCACTGCCTCTTACGACTGGGTTGGTCGGCAGAAACCAACAATCTTCGCCCCCGGTAAGGACAAATCGAACTACATGGTTGTCTTATTGAAGGCACTGACGGTGATCAGGAGGTGCCAGGATTTGGCTCTATGAAGACGACGAGACAGCGAAGCCCAGACCACTGAAGGAAGATTTCGGCTTTGTATTCAGGGACATGAACAATTCCAAGGCCGCGAGATACCCCTGGGAGCCTCTATTTCGCGCCATGGATGCAACGGGATCCCCCTTTGTCTTCGACCTTGTCCACGTCGTCGTAGACAACGGCGTGCTGCAGAAGCTCTTCCGACACTGTTCTCAGAAAGTCACCGGAGATTTCCGGATGGAACTGTACAGGATTGGCAAGACTCTGATCATGGAGGAACACGAAGAACACGAGTTCGACCACATCAGCCGAAAGCACCAGCCGTCCTTCAATCATCCCTTCAAGGCAGATTACACGAAACCTCTTCCCGGCCTGGAGAGCAGCATAGGCCATTACCGAGCGGTCCGGTACGAGTTGGGGAATGTCAGTTGTGTGGTTCGATCTCACATCGATGCCGAGTTTCGATCTGCGCCCATTCGCCCAACACGACCGTCAGCACATGCAGTCTCAACCTCGGATGCTATCCGGACGGAGAACAACGAGAGACCTCTCGAGTACCCCCTCAACTGGAATTTCCAAGAAGCGATGCCATCAAAGGTCGACCGGCGACTGCACAGATCAACCGAAGTCGTCCGACGTGGCCCAGGCCCCTCGAGATCCGGCAGGCCCGCCAAGCTCCTCGCAGTCCCCACGGCCGAGCTCGACGCAACCTATCCGGTAGCTACCTGCATGCCGGAGCTCTGGCTCGGGAGGATCCCCTGTCTGATCGTAGGGGGTCACGACGCCTCTGGCCGGATCGTACGTACTAGGCCGTACGCTGCCGTCGAGGATTACAGGGACTGGGAGGAAGTCGCGGAGAACCAGCTCGCGCTTCGCAAGCTGTCGGTGCTCCTCAGTGAGATCCGAGAAGTCATGACGGTGGGTGGGAAGAAGCGGTGCGTGGCCGTCTACGCCCAGAATCGCCACTTAGCCATGTACGAATGGTCGCCGTCTCGCTTTGCAAGTGGCCGCCGTGAGGCGCTGCCTGCTGATCTGGTACGAAGGTTCTGGAGTAAAGAGGCATATGAGTGATGATGTCTTTCTCGTCGAATCTCCAATCGTTGCTGTCGGGTGGCACATATTCTGTGAGAAGTAGGAGCGCACGATACCCAGTTTCTTTTGATACTGAACATAACTATGAGTAAATAAATGATCTGATCAGAATTTCACATCGTCTCAGGTGTTTTCCCTCCTCCTCTAAGACGCCATCCACTTGCAGTGCTATGGACTGAAGGAGGAGTAGTAGTAGTGTATACTGCATCGATGAAATGTGTCTACTTATTCAAAACTCAGATTTCAGACTGAGATTGTACCTTGTAGATAGGTCTAGCTGTGAACTCACACTCTGATACCTGATGGACACCCTCTCCCATAGACTGTTCAGTCGGGCAGATCATCACAGCTCGACTACATGCCAGACTTGCCCGTCATGCTTCAACTGACCTCCCAACGACAGGTCCAGACTTCGCATGGCTTCGGCGCAAGGGAGCCAAAGGGAGCCACTGCGATATTGCTGCTTCCAGTCGCCGCCGATCCACTGCCACCGCTCCAGCGCAAATAGATCGCCGCTCCTCACCACCCCCTGACAGAACCGCCCCAAGCACACCACCATCCCGCGCTCCTCGCTCTCGTCGCGTCGTATCTCGAGCACGACCTGACGAGGCTTCTGCTGGCCGCCATCATCGGAAATGCCTTCCGCATCGACGTCCGTCCACACCTCCTCGTAATCGGTCTCCTTCCCCGTGGCCGGGTTGACCATGCGGCCCAGCTCCAGCGTCGTGCCGTCTGGCTGCGGATACATGTCGCCCTCGTCGGCACACAGGTCCGGCTCCCGCGTGCGCGAGCTCACGAAGTGGCGCCAGGTGTTGTGGCGGACGCCGTCTCCCCGCATCTCGGGGTGCGAGGTGCCGGCGAACGCCCAGTCGATGCGCGAAGGCGGGAGATTTACTGCATATAGGTACTCAGCCAACTACTCTTCGGCGAAACAAGGAAAGCGGTACTCCTTGGGGCACTTTACCCTCATCGTGCGTCGTCTCCTCTCGTCGTTCGGGAGACACCGGGTGCAAGATGCGAATGTCAACGAAGCGTCGCCCTGGCGACGTCAGCACTACCGTGGATGTCGGTTCGGAGGCGGGCTCGGGCAGCCATCGGATGGATTTGCGGATGGAGATAGACGCCATGATATCTTTTTCTCAGAGACTTGTAATTGATGGGATCCAGGTGTATCAGATCCAGGGCTGTTGCAATACCAGAGTTTGGAAGTTTCCGATCGCGCCTGCCGTCGCTGTAGCCCTAAATTCGGAGCTCAGTAGCGGGGCGTGGCGCGGGGGAACAAATCTTCGGCGCCCAGCAGAGTCGCGATCTAGCGTTGCGGGCATCACCACTCCCATTCAACATACAGTGGCTCAGGGTCGGATCTCTGAATGGGAGATTATCACATCGTTATCCTACCCTATTCGACCTACTCAGTGGCCATCATCAGAGTCTCAACGCACGCACTGTCCGTTGCCACTAGGCAGCACTGAGCTTCCCATCTGTCCATAACATCAAACCCATCAAAAACAATGACGGACGCTTGAGGGTTCTGTGTCAAACTTGAGGGCATTGTGGTTCTGCGAGAGAAAGAATGAGGGAGAATGTGGTCACGCAAGCACTGCAGAACAATCACTACTAGAGCAGCGGCCAAGACGCGGTAATAGCGAGGCCAGACCTTTTCCAGTATGGGGATGATCTTGGTTCCGTATCTCTACGACTGACGTGTTTCGCGATTACATACTTCCATACATACATACGTCTTTTCCCCATGGGGCAGAAGGTTCTAAAACATTTCTCGTCTGGCCACCAGCCTGTGTAGTCCTCCTTGCTGACCAAAGCAAGCAGACTTCACCTGCCAGATTGATCAACGACACGGTACGCTTCGGCATTGCCCGTCTTCTGTCCCGCTTCCTCATTTATACATATACATATGTGCATAAACCAGGCTTTTGCCAGGGCTTCCATGTAGAATCCCCGTAGCATTGCCTCCACACGTGTGCTTCGATGATTACATAATTCTCAGTTCTGTTTCGCATTCTGCCGCGGAGCCTCAACCTGAGCAGGCTTGCGTTGCCGTGTACGGCTCGGAGAATTCTGACGCCTTGCGCGCTTCTTTTCGATAACACCTGCAGGGCTACGTTGCCTTGATCGTCGGAAAAAGGAATGCGTTCGCTGCCAGTTGGGTGCCAAGCAAACCTGGCCTTTAAAAGGTGGGATATGGCTGCACGCATGCACACCGGCACCGGGTATAGACTGTTGGGCTTCCGCTGGCTTGCGAAACCGGGTCTGCGCAGTGGATGGCCAAATGCGTTACGCAGCTGAAATTGACAGGCAGATCCTTGACTAATCACGGCACCGACCGCGTCTCCTGCTCGTCTGCGACCATTCCTGCTCGCCTCGCGTTCTGCTGGACCGCGGTTCATCTCCGGTCAGCTCTTCACCGACGTGGGAATACCTATCGAGCATTGACAGCTATCCCTTTTGCTTCATTACCCAAGGCACTGCCTCTTGCAACCTTTTCCGAGTCTACAATGATCAGGGTCGTCAATGGTGTCAACTATATGTACCTAAAGAAAGCATGAATGCACAATGACTCCCGAAAACGCCAGAGCCTCCTTCTCATCCTTCCCGATCAACACCTCAATCCATGATTCGTGAAGAGGCCACTAGTTGGCTAAAGTCGAACGATGTGCCGTGGTGGCTTCGGGTGGCTTGAGCTAGGGATCCCGGGACCTGATAGCTCGCGGGCCCGGGCCGCCCGCAGGGATTCCCATTGAGTCAACCAAGTCCGCGATGAAAATCCGGCTGACTGTGACCCTCCCCCAGAGCAGACCCAAAGTATGTATACCAGAAAGAGAAACGTTACCCCTACACAGCATTCTTCAATGCGTTTGCACAGGCCGCACGACGGCTAACAAGCACGACTAGACATACCTGAGGGTAGGGGGCCATACATTCGCCGGGGAGCACGAGCTTCAACAAATGGGTAGGTACCGCAACCAATGCTGATCAACAGTTGGTCGCACTGCAGAAGCGGCTGGCTGCAGCTTGCTTTTGTATACTAACGAAAGCTCATGTCCTTCACCGCGCAGTAGCATTGGGTATGTAGACATCGAGTCAGGTCGTGAATAACTACTATGTATATAGGGCGAAAGCTCCATTTCTTGGTTTCCTTATCCACCCCGGTCGAGCCACATACAGCTGCAGTTCAGGATCTGTCACCTTAATGAAGAGTTTGATATTCAAACCAACGGCAGATCTTGGCTATTTCTGTAACCCCGAAGCTTGGCCTTAAATGACTACATATGCTTTAGTATGGTCTCTGTGTCTTGTGCCTGGTCAACGCCGGCCAAACCACGGCAGACCACGGGTGCCCCCCAGTTCCCAGGACATACCAAGGACCCTGGCCTGATAGAATGCACCCCTGGATTTTCAGACTTTTTCGACCGCTTGAAGTGCATTACTTATGTCCACTTCCCCAGAGAGTCAAATGATAATAAGAGCATCCTGCTGCAAACACGTCAAGATCCGCTAGAGAACATGCGCTGTGGCAACTCTCCCCTCAGCTCGAGTCCGGACTTTGGAATATAGCCCGAAAAAGGGCGTGCTGGTCTTCCACCATCATGTCGTTCCCGGTCACTGATGGCGTCGAGACGGCCGTCGCTCCGCCCGACGGCTGGGTAGTCGACTTTGAACATCCGACGACGGCGACGTCGATTGCGAACAGCGCCTACTTCATCACGGCCTTCGAGCTCGCCATTGCGACGGTGTTCTTGGCGCAGAGACTCTACACGAAATATTTTCTCATACGGAAGATTCAGATCGATGACTGTGAGTGGCCATCTTCAGCCACCACGCCAAGTGCAGTTCGGCGCCGCTAACAGCTTCTGATCTTATAGACATGATCACCATGGCATGGGTACGTAGTCTGGACCATCTCGGACGATTTTGTGCTTGGCAATCGAGCTCACAGGTATATAGGTTGGTGCGATTGGAGCTCAGGCGATTCTCATCCATGCCTACCGTGCCGGGCTGCTCGGTGTTCATGCCTGGGAGATGTCACTAGACAGGTACAATGAATCGTCCAAGGTAAGATCCTCACTTTTTCGCCCTCAACCCCCCGGACGAGAACGATCAGAGAAACCGGGCTTTACTAAACAAAAATCTGTAGATGGTCCTCGCGACCACGCTGACCTACGTGCCCACGACGATCCTGTCCAAGCTGACCATGTGCGTCTTCTACTTCCGGCTCTCGCCCGTGCGCATGTACCAGTACTCGGTCTACGTCACGGCCTTCATCTGCGCGGGGAGTCTGGTCGGCATCTGGTTCAGCGTGCTGTTCTCCTGCCGCCCCATCTCGGCGAGCTGGGACGTCAAGGTGCTGAGCACGGCCAAGTGCATCAACACGCCCGTGCTGTACATCATCCAGGCGGCGTTCGGCTGCATCACCGACGTGATGCTCCTGGTCATACCCATCCCGACGATCGTCAAGGTGCAGATGTCGCGGCGGTACAAGATTGGTCTGCTGGGCATGTTTGCCATCGGGTCGATTACGCTGATTACTTCGATCATTCGGCTGGTGTTGCTGATACCGGGGCTCTCGAATGCCGATCAGCCTTGGGCTCTTGCGGAGGGCTGCCTGTGGGTGTAAGTCTCTATCCATGCCCCAAGCCGCGGGGAATCCGTACTTTCTTTTTTCTTTTCCCTAACAAAAAGTACCTTGCAGCAACGTGGAAGCCAACCTCCTCATCATGTGCGGCTCACTGCCGACCCTGCGCACGTTCCTCGGCCACGTCTGCCCGCGGCTCCTGGGCGACAAGAGCGCCCGCGACTCGAGCGGCAAGGACACCTCGGACCGGAACTACGGCTTGCGGACGTTCGGGCAGGGCAGAAAGAAGACGCCGCGGCGCGGGTTCGACAGCCTGATGGACCTGGAGCGGGAGGACGGCTTCCGGTGCTCGCGGCTGCGGCCGGACGAGGGCAAGAACGACGTGGATATCCGCGGGGGCCGGTACGAGAGGGGGGCGTCTAGTAGGGAGGACCGGGTGAAGGGGGATACGGATAGCGAGGAGGCGATCTTGCAGACGCGGACGACGATTGTGTCGTTTTCTAGACGGTGACGGGAAGGGAATCTAGTGGGAAAGGGTGGGATTGGCGTACAGGGCATGTTTTTGATATCCAACGATAGACGTGTGCGCAATGTCCTATATTTGTGTCCGGTGTAATGGCAGGCAAGGACTATACCGGTAACCTAATGGAATTACAGTCAACGACTTGTATGAGAAGGCGCAATTCATCGTCTTCACGCTGGTACTATCTGAACTTGACTACCTACTTAGTAAAGCACTCGCGACACTGAGGGTAATTTGTTCGCGCTGGCAGACCGTGTTTGACGTGGAACACGGCCATCATGAAATCTCGACATTCAACTCGCGCTTTTCAACATGACAGCCAGCTTTCAGGGGGGTGGCAAGGGTGGCATGTTCGTGGTTAACGGTGTCACGGTCAGCACACAAGCTGCCACGCTGCTTTACTCTACCCTACTGCCGCGAATGCAGCCGACTGACTGGTCTCTCGTTTTCGCAGGAATGCCTCCATATCCGCGACTTGTTGTACGAGTCAGCGGTCCACCAAGCTACGTCCCAGGGGAGCAAGATGTGCGAAAGCATTAAGGTGGCTAAGTAGTTAACCCACGTTGGATAATCAATTCACTGCTACCTATGCAGCACCGGAGAAGATGGTCTGCATTGCGCTTCGATTTATTCCGTACGAGGTTTCCATCTACTTGTACATCTCTCCAAGCGACGAGCAGCAAAGCAACTGCCTCTGCTTCTCAGAGAAATTTCCAGATGCAACTTCATACTAAGCTAACCAGGTAGGTATCTGTTTCGGGAGATTAATGGCAGGATCGTCGCATCGAGAGGATTTCCCCTTCTGGGGGCGTTGGAACTGCACGGCTGCTCCACCAATGAATGCCTGACTTGCTTGGCTCCGTACTCGGCAAAGTGCCCTGCACCACGTAGCGGCCGAGATGGAGCGGTGAATGGGGGGACCCTTCGTGGTAACGAACTATGTATACGTACATAACGTACAAGGGAAGAGGAGTATGTATGTATGTATGTATGTACCTACGGGATGGTGGGCAGACGTTCCCGACGAAAGCGCCTCTCGAGTGGAAGGGGTAGTAGGCTCGCGGGAGTCACATGTAGCGTCGGCCAGGTGCCCAAATTCTCGTGAGGGTGAACAGGGCCATCCATACCTTACCTACCTTGCCTACTTTATGTACCTGGGTCGACGATAAGGTCTTCCTATTATCATAGTATAATCTATAGCTGAGGCCGCATAGAAGAGGGGGTGGCTTGCGTCTGCGTACCAACTTGACTATTCCCCTGGCTCTGATCCATCTATCTACCGGTATCTAACCTCTCGAGCTCGCTTCATCCCGTCAACCCGCGATCGCTTCCGCGGGCGCGCACGGCTCAGCCCAGCTCAGCTCAGCTTAGCTCACCCTGCGAGAAAGAGAAAAGAAAAACAAACTGAGCATGAACACAACTGTCTCATCTGTGAGCCGCAACGCATTTCCATTTCATGGCTACATCTGAAAAAGGAAAATCCATCTGACCGAGGCCCCATTCCTGAGTGACAGTGCAAGGAAGCCCTCGAGGCCGCGGGTCTGAAGACGACGCACTATCCGGGCACCAGCGAATATGACGCTCGCACCCAGTCGTATTTCTCCACGTCGGCGCAGCTGGCACCGGCGTGCTACGTCCAACCTACGAGTTCCGAGGAAGTCGCCCTCGCCGTGACTACGCTCGAGCAGAAGACGTCGTGCAACTGGGCCATTCGCAGTGGTGGCCACACCGTCTGGCCGGGTGCCAGCAACAGTGAGTCTGAACTGCATCGCGCAGGACAGTTGATATATAAGTACTGAGCATGGCATATAGTCGACGATGGCGTGACAATTGACCTGGGTGAGGAAATCGTCCCGTGAACGGTGCAAGTCGACATGTTGCTCATGACCAAGCACAGGCCTGATGAACAAGACAACATACGTTCCAGAATCAAAGACGGCTCAGATACAGGCCGGCTCTCGATGGCAGCAAGTATACGAGACACTTGGGGCCTACGGGGTGACGGTTCCCGGCGGCCGAACATCCACCGTAGGTGTCGGCGGATTCTTGACCGGCGGCGGCAATACTTTCTACACGGGCCGTCGTGGCCTCGGATGCGACAATGTGGTCAACTTTGAGGTCGTACTTGCTACCGGGTAAGGGGTTTCCCCGTTCTCGCCCGTCCAAGCACCAGGTCACATCAGCCCGAATATCCATCGTGAACTGGTTCCCATTCCTACTGCCACTGACGCGGGAGCCGATACAGAGAAATCGTCCACGCCAACGCCAACGAGAACCCCGACCTCTTCAAGGCCCTCAAGGGCGGCTCCGCCAACTTCGGCATCGTGACCCGCTTCGACATGGCCGTGGTCGAGAGCAACACCCTCTGGGGCGGCCTGGTCACGTACCCGAGCTCGACCACGGACCAGCACATCGCCGCCTACGTCAACTGGACCAACAACATCGAGAACTACCAAGACGGCTCCGCCATCCTGTTCTGGTCGCACACGCCCGCCTCCAGGGACATCACCGTCACCGCCGCCTACCACGACACCACCGCCGCCGTCGCCGCCCCGGCCTTCGACGAGTTCCTCGCCGTCCCGCACCAGCTCACCAACTCCCTGCGCGTCGGCACCCACCTCGACATGACCAACGAGCTCATCCTCACCGGCGGCTACCGGTAAGCCTTTTTTTTTTTTTTTTTCCCCTCGCACGCGTCCAGGACGTTCTCGTCCCCTCCCCATTATCACCATACTGACAAGATTTAAACGACCGACAGGAACGTCTGGTTCGCCATCACCTTCAAGAACGACCCCCGCCTCTACCGCAAGGCCCTGGACCTGCAGTCCGAGTTCATCTCGTCCTGGCTACCCCTCGCCCCCTCCGGCGACTTCATCCACCACGCCATCTTCCAGTCCATCCCCACCCTCCTCGCCCGCCACGCCGCCGCTCGCGGCGGCAACGTCCTCGGCCTCGACCGCGGACACGACCACGACAACGCCGTCATGTTCCAGGTGCAGTTCGCCTTCCGCGGCGGGCCCGACACCGAGGCCGAGGCCCGCCGCCGCATGGTCGCCTACCGCCAAGACCTCAAGCGCCACAGCGCCGCGCTCGGCGCCGCCGTCGACTGGGAGTACCTGAGCTACGCCGACTGCACCCAGGACCCGCTGCGGTCGTACGGTGCCGAGAACGTCGCGTTCATCCGGCGGGTCGCGGCCCGGTACGATCCGAGGGGCGTCTTCCAGTCGCGGATGCCGGGGGGCTTCAAGATCTCCAAGGTAGTCTAGTCTAGACCGTGAAAAGGGTTTCCGGGGACAGTGTAACCCGTACACGCGTACCTATAGTACGGCGCTCAGGGCAATGGGTTATCTAATGGACTTGACGATGCACCATGTCTGTGGTCGGCGACACCAGGCGCAGCTCTCGCCGCCTCATTTTTCAGTCGGTGGTGAGGTTTGACTTGGTCCACTTCCTATGTTGAAGTGTTTACCTGCCTCATAGAGTTATATCGAGATATGCATTGCCTAAATCATCCACACATTTGAAGATGCCAAGCCGTTCACTCCATGTTCATGTCATTACAGCCAACGCATAACATCTCGTTCGACGCGTGGTGGGAATCGCCTCCTGTCAAGTCCACAATAACGCATCACCATGAGGCGAGGAGGGGGAGACAGAAGCCCCGGCGGCTCAGGCTGTCAGCAAATGCTCCACAGCAATATGACATCTCATGGTCACTGCAGGTCCTAGGCCGTTCGACACATATGGAGTTACTAAGATTGGAAAATCTGGAGAGTCCCCGCGGCAACGTCCAGCTAAAGGACTGCGTAGTACTAGTTAGCAATCCTCCAGTTCGTCGGTGGCGTCGTAGAAAGGACACGATGCACAGATGTGGGCTGTGAAACTGATATCGTATTATTGATATGGGGGGGGGGGGGGGGGGGGGAAAAAAAACCAAAAAAAAAAAAAAAAAAAAAAAAAAAAAAAAATAACAAAATATTAAGTATTTAAACAAGCATTATAAAAAACA
>MU388748.1:468227-602505 GCA_022578815.1 Xylariaceae sp. FL0016
CCGCCCGCCCCCCCCCCCCCCCCCCCCCCCCCCCCCCCCCCCCCCCCCCCCCCCCCCCCCCCCCCCCCCCCATCAAGTCCTGACTCCTCACAGAAGAAGCTCATAAAACTACTTACGCAAATTATATGGCTTGTACCTTCCAGGCTTTTCCCCTTCAGTCGCCCTTGCTGTCGTTGCCGGTGCTAGCATGTATTTACCTTATGTACGGGCGGAAGCGTGGGAGGACGTTGATGCAATGACTCAACTCTGTATCTCTACCTTCCAAGGGACTTTGTGCTGATCGATCGTGAGCAACCTATGTTAAGTGGGCAGTAAAACAGCTAATCAATCCAGACATGTTGCAAGCGTTGTGATGATTACCCTGGGTGTTACTAGTATGAACCTTCAAGAGTCGCATCACAATCGAGGTAATATCCCATTCAATTAGTCTCAAGGATTAAGATTTATTCGCATTAGGAATTACGACTAACTATTTACAAGAATCGTATGCTCCGTACTTTCTATTCAATCCCCTTCATCCAGACCGTCACTGCCGACACTCGTAGCTGCACCCTTAGTTCAGCTCCGCAGTAAGCGGTAAGTTGCGGCTGCTGGGCCCGACATGGACCGTCTTGGGGTATTCCGAGACGAGCCAGTTCTGTGCATCGACATCCCAGTTACTCAGGTCCCGCCGCGTAAGGTTGGCACTGAACTCGACTGTCTGGCCTGCCTCGATGCTCACGCGATCAAAACCACGGAGCAAGACCTTGGCGTCATCAGGTCCACCAAGCGAGATGTAGAGCTGGGCAACCTCGTCGCCTGGAATGGAACCCATATTGGTAATCTCGGCAGTCACGGTGTACATGATGTCAAAGAGCTGGGGATTGCCACCTGGCTCGTCGTTTATGCCTGGGGCAGCCGGCATCAATGCCTGGGCTGCGGAGGTGACAGCGTTCGGTGGCAGGAACTCTTCGGCAGTCTTTCCATAGTACGGATCTTGAGATGCTTCCTCAGCTGACGAGGAAGTGTTGAGGTATGGGTAGATATAGTATGGAATATAGGGGAATGACTCATTGGGGAAAAGATAGTCTTCGAGGTCTGTCGAGTAGTTGCCAAACGTCGGTGCTGCGGCGGTCTCACCAGTCGTTGGCTCGTACTCACTGGCACCGCACTTCTCGACCTTAATGTTGGCATACTCGAAGGTAGTATAGGATAAACCGAATCCAAACTCGAAAATCGGCGTGATGTTCTTCTGATCCAATGCTCTGTAGTCGATGAAGATTCCCTCCGTATATTCCTGCTGCGGTGCCCCGTTGCCATTGTTAGGCTCATACAGCACATCAGCACCATAATCACCGCGCTGAGCTGCCCAAGTGAAGGGAGTACGAGCGGCAGGATTCACCGCCCCGTAAAGAACATCCACGAGGGAGCGACCTGTCTCTTGTCCCGGAAGGCCGGCCCAGAGGATAGCAGTGACATTGGGCGAGTCGTACCACTCAGTGACGAGAGTAGGCCCAACAGAGTGGATGACAACGATTGTGTTATTGCAGAGTGAAGAAACGTTCTTGATGAGTTCGTCGCCGTTACCCCACAAGGTCAAGTTATTCCGGTCACCTGCATTACCATCAACCTCAATATAGCCTTCTCCAGAGTTCGCATTGACAAAGACGATAGCGGTTGCCCCATCTTGTTCGACGAGCTTGGTGATCTGATCCGTGGCTGAGTTGTTCAGCACTGCCTCAATTCTCGTGTGATCCTCGACAGCTTTCATGTTGAGAGCATCAATGGGCGTAATCAGATAAGGGAAGTTGGCTGTTCCAGAGCCCCAACCCATGGCTAGGGTACCCATATTGCAACCTCGATCATCACAACCATTAGGACCGAGAGGATTCGGCCCAGCATCCTCACCAATCACAGCCAAGAATTTTGGCTTGCTCAGTGGTAAAGCCCCGTTGTTCTTCAACAACACAGTAGCCTTGGCACCAATGTCTCGGATCAAGTCCCCGTGGTCATCCTGAACGTCGACATGCCAATTGATCTGCTGCTGGTTCTTGTTGGCATAGTAGTGAAGGGGCCCGTAAGTGTCAAAAGTCCAGGAATCGAAGTTGACAGGAGGCAGGTCCAGCGTCTGGCCAGTCTTGAAAAAAGCGGCCATGATCCTCATCGCCATATCGTCCAAACGGTATTCTGGCAACGTGCCGTTGACAACAGCGAGAGTAAGATTGGCACCCCAAAAGCTCAGCCCAGAATCAAATTCAGTATCACCTGGCATGCTCATATCCAATCCAGCGACGGCACTGGAGACTCCAGAGTGATGTGCCGCCCAGTCGCTCATGACAAAACCTTGAAATCCCATTTCTCCCTTGAGAAGGCCATTCAAGGTTTTGGAGTTCTGACACCCATAGGAGTTATTGATTTGTGTGTAACTGCACATGACTGAGCCGACACCAGCCTTGACGGCATCCACAAAGGGCCACAAATACAACTCGTGCATTGTCTTGTCATCCAGATTCGAGGAAAGAGTCTCGCTGATGTTGTAGCCACGTCCTACAGACTCAGAGACCTGGCGGAAATGTTCTAGGCATCACATTAGTCGAGGACGCTCGAAACAATCTGCCCACTGTCCTCACCTTGCTCATTGAGAATATAGTGCTTCGCACAAGCGACAACACCGGCGTCTTGAATACCCTTGATAGTCTCACTCATGCCCACACCCGTGAGATACGGATCGGGAGAGAAGCCTTCCCAGTTGCGCCCACCCTCAGGGGTACGACCGATTGGTCCAGCGACAGGCCCCAAGACAACATTGACACCCTTGCCCTTGTGCTCGGCGCCGATGGCTTTGCCACGCTGATACATCAATTGCCTGTCCCAAGTTGCGGCAACAGTTTGACCAGATGGGAATGCTGAAGCGTAGTCGCCGAACCGGACTCCTAGGGGAGAGTCCTGCATGCAAAGGCCCCGGAAGCCAAGTCGAGGAATCGAGCCCACGTTTCCGACACATTGTTCGCTCTCCCAACTACAGTGACGTTCGCTTAGCTTCGATTAGATCTCGGGCGCAGTGATTTGGCAGCTTACCCTGTACCAGTTGTCAAGTTGACCTTCTCCAGTAGCGTCAACTGAGACACAAACTCTCGAGCTTTCTCATACGCCTCCTCCCAACCCACAGCTTTGGGGTTCATCCATGGCGATGGATAGTGAGGTTCGGAGTAGGCTAAATCCCGCTTCTGTACCTGCTAGTGCATCGAGAGTCAGCAACAAGTCCTGGGATTCCATGATTATGACACCACTGGTACCGACTGCGTAGAGATGATGGCGCATAAAGAGGGGGGGGCAGTTGGAGATTGGCGCATCCGGGTTGACACAACTTCTGTCCAAGAGCCCTGGTACAACGTGACAACTCAGACGCGATAGCATCTACGTTGTCACAATGGAGAAAGCGCTCTTGCTACGGAGGAGATCTATCTGAAAAGCCCATGACCTTGGAGCGAAAAGGGTCCAACATACTGAGGCAGCAGCTGAACTGCTAGTGGCCGCCAGCCAGGCGACCAAAGCTGAAGAGCGCATCGTGGCTTGGGATCACCGGGGACGAATCTGATCGCAGGTGAGATCGAGCGTGCTGTCCGCGGGACGTCGGGAGGATCAGTCGGTGTCTGCGCGGGAGACGGCGAAAGAGACTCTAGTCGGGACGCGGAGCAGCAGGGCGCGAGAGGACCTTTTATGATTACGGATCTTGGCCTTGGTATCAAGTAGGTATTATATTCTGGGAAGGGAGTGGATCCGGTGATCAACAAGTGCATGTACGTGTAATGGTGCATGGTTCATGTAGCCACGGACGCTTGTCAGTGAGCCCGGGAACCAACCCGGTACGATAGCTTTCAGAAAAGATGCAACACAAAGAGCTGACACTTAGTACCTCAAAGTGTATATGGCGACCCTTGACTGTTGTCGGCAGGTGTATGCACAATACGATGTATAGTTCGGTGGGGTTGCTTTTCTATGCACCAACCACCTCACGACAATGAAGGGCGTGATGCATACGACTTCCGGATCGCGGTTCCAGTCTACGGCCCTACCTTAGGGAGCTTGCGCTATAATGGGAAGCTGCCAGGTTCTCCGCTTGCCAAGGGCCAACTCTCTATCGGCCGCCAACAGGTACAAAGAAAGGCACGTCTACTCGAGAAAGTACTGTAGTACCAACACCTCCAGTTGGATGGATGTGCTGGAGAGTCCAGTCATTGATGGAAAGGCGCGGAAGCAAGGCAGCAAATCAGAGAAGATGACGACGGCAAGCGGAGGACAACACTTGAAAGTTGTCAGGTGGCGGTGAGATGACAGACCACTACCTACCTCCCTCCTAACTGTGTAGCTGGAGGTGACAACATGTACCGGTATGCACATCATACTCGGTGGCGCACAGATACGAAAGGCCAAGCAAACGACGGGAAGGACGGTGAAAGTGGCAGTGGGAAGCAACGATGTCATGGTCAGAACTGGTCAGAAGACGCCCAGAGACTGCGGAGTAGAAGGAGCACCTTGGAGAAGGGCCGAAGATGAAGGGTACTTGCCCAGGCAGCCTCACCTAGCAGTGTGCTACTGGAGAGGTGTGTACCTGGTCTGCTGTACGTAGAGGTATTATCGGAACCCGATCATTTAGTCTGACTTGCATAAGGAGGTAGGGGTATTACCGAAATAGTCGGGAAGAAGCCGGAATTCAGGAAATGTAAGGCCAGGAGAGACGGGCTAGAATGGTAAGTCATAACACCTAGCTAGCATTGGCACAGGCGTGCAAGGACCTAGGGAACAGACCTTAGCTTGAACATGTCCCGAGCCAAGCACGTCTGCGAGAAAAAAAAAAAAATGTGCCAAGTGCATTTCCTGATCTGGGAGCGGAATGATATTTCACAAGCTTATATATTTTTTTTTGGTTGAATCTCCCTTTCGAAAAGGAAAACCCCTCTGTTCTAGAAGTTGATACCCATTCCTTGGAGCTCAAAAATAGCTGAGGTGAAAACTGAGTTTGCTTTATGTGATACTGGTTGGCTTCCCTTGAGTACAGTACTGTGTCGAAGTACCTTTCGAGCACCCGCATTCCCGCTTTTGCGGGGTAAGTATAGCGGCACCTACCTTGGCCCTCAGCGGAGGTAGTGGCTCAGCATCACCACAACAAACAATGAATCAACTGGAGCTTCCAAGCTCCCTAGGCTCCCTCCATTCCCTCCATTCCCTCCATTCCCTCCATTCCCTCCATTCCTTTCTCCGCACCCCGACCCTCCTCCATCTTACCCATTGGAGGTATGGGCCTGAGCTTGTTGGCGCCACAAACACGAGGGACAGACAAACACAGCCTAGAACAGAAGACAAAGAACCAACCCTCCGGAACGCTACGCAAACTCTATACAAAATTCAAATCATCTCCTGGGTAGTATACAGCCTGCACTCGGTACAAGCAAGCCTGCTGCAGTTGCCTCTCCCAAAAAGACACATAATAGCGACACCATAGCATCAAATAGCGACCGCTGCAGATCCAAATTAAATCCAGGCTCATCCCTGTCGGGAAGAAATTCTTTTAATCTGCCAATGCAACTCAGGCACGCGACACGCGGTTCGCAACCCATGCATAAGTTGATGAGTGATATACCTATGTACATATGTAGAGAATTAGACGAAAGAGAGAAACCGGGGCAACGATCCCAAGATCATCAATCTGAGTCTGACCCAGCCCCCGCCCCCGGTACATGGTGAAGCCGCTCGCAACCTGCAGAAAGGATCATATCATCATATGACACGCTCTCTCGGTACATCTTACACAACGCGTGCTCAGACTACACACTTTGTTACTCAGTGTTCATGGGCCAAGAGAACGTATGGATGAATCATGGCAGAGACCTCGGCCAAGCCCCGACAGTATAGACCGTAAAGCCTAACTACACAGAACTTCCTCCAGGCAAAACTCCGGATCATTCGCATCGGCCCTTCTCAACCAGCAGGAGAGGGGCACCCAGAGCCTACCCAGAGCCTACCCAGAGGGCCCAAGATCCGAAAACTTGGGAGCAACCATGCCAACCACGCCTTCATGGCATCATACGTGCCCGGCCTAGCACCAATTCGTCGACGCCGAAGCAACGTTGTCCCACGATGCGAGGCGCGCAGGACCCAGCTAGCCAGCGACCGATGCGGGGAGAGCTCTCCACCCCGCCCCCCCCAGTCCCAACTCCACGGTTCCACAGCTTCGCGCTTCGGTCCCAGCTGGTTGCGACGGAGACCTCCAGAGCGACTTGGGGTCGGGCTTTGGGGATAATCGCCGTTTCTGTAATACCTGGCCGAACATGTACACATTAGACAGTCAGCATGACTTGCCTCATTCTAGGCGCATAATTCGGGCGAGCTCTTCATACATATGCCTTTGAAGCAGCAGCAGCAGCGCTCATGGTTCGTAAAGTACAGGATGTAGATACTGACATGTCGTCAAATGAGGCTCGCGTGACATGGAGGAGTTTCCCTTGGATACCATGTGTAGCATATTTTCCTCCTTTTATATCATCATAAAAGTCGGTCTTTCTTTATTTCAAGGATCAAGAGACGTCATTATTCAACCTAATCGAAGCTCTCTCACACACTTGGATCAGGAGGTACGTGTGAGAAGGAAGTATATATGAGGAGGAGATATGTACCAGAAGCTTGTATAACTGGGAAGTATATATGTATGACTGGGACGTAGAGATAGATGCGGTGATATGATCATAGATATGGCGATAGAAGCTGATTGCTTCACAGCTAATGAGAGAGACGAAAGAGTGGTGTGAAATCGGGTCGGCACCTCGTGAAGGAGCCCAGGAGTTATTGGAATTCCGTTGGACGCTGTGATGTGTTGCCGATTCATTGAAGTCCTGGGCGTTTAATATCGTCATGCACAGGTTTGCCCTTTATCTGTCTCTGTTTGCAGGTTGCTTCGACCATCCATGAGCAATCTTATTCCTCATATCCCAAAAGCTGGGTGTCGCATATTCAAGCTGAAAGCTCTCATCGGCTCTCGTTCGGAAGGTGGTGTTAGATGCCCTAAGGAACTCAGGGCTGGTTTCCCCATCGAATGCTTTGTCGCCGAGTATAAGGTTCTCTATGCGTTTAATAAGCTTGGCAGTAACGCTGCCACCCATGCGAAATTGAGGATACACTGCCATGCGCCGTGTTAGCAAGTACTTCCTCCAATGCAGCGTTGTAGAATGGCGAAGAAAATATCGAGTATGTCTTACCACTTTCATTCTTATTCGCTTTAGTCTCTCCAGGAGCGCCCGGGCGCAGAACCACCCAGATCGCTTTGGATGGGTGTACTATGTCCATAACCACGTTGGCGTGAGTGTCGATGCTCTCCATTTTGGTCTGGCCTGTCCTGCTCTTGCCCCTTCTTCGCATGATGAGCTGGCCAAGGTCATACACGTAACGGGGGAAATTTTCTCTGTCCTGGTATTCCTCGAGAGCTTGTGTAGCCGCCTGATGTTGCGAATTTGGAGACCTGGATGACACTTTGGTACCACCGATGAGGTTCAACTCTGCAAAGCGTTCCCAAGGCAGGCCTTGGGCTTTTATTGAAGCGATCCGGGCGTCGTGTTGTAAAAAGCCACTGTGGTCGGCAAAATAACATG
Source organism: Xylariaceae sp. FL0016 (assembly GCA_022578815.1). Taxonomy (NCBI): domain Eukaryota; kingdom Fungi; phylum Ascomycota; class Sordariomycetes; order Xylariales; family Xylariaceae; species Xylariaceae sp. FL0016. The sequence goes on from MU388748.1 coordinate 475,850, forward strand.
AGTGGCCACCGCTCCTTAAAGTATAGTCTACATCAAATTTGGGAAAAGTGACGGAATCGCAGAAGAGAGTGGATTCTCGGGCTTGACGGCTGGGGTCCAAGTTTACAAGCGACTTGATCTGGTTTATATCTGTGAAGTCGATCCTTTGTAGCAGCTTCGTGAATGCTGCGTTTGTAAGAGCAGGCGCAGTGAAATCCTGAACATTCAGGCCAAATACAGCATGGCTTCCCTGAAACTATACGTCAGACGTGGCTCTATTAATCATGGGAGATAGATCTTACTGGCATCAAGCCGAAAGTGCCTTGGTGCGATTTTGTCTGAGTCAGGTCTGTGCTGGTAAATGACTGAACGTTCGGATTAAAAATCGTTATCGGCGAGTCTGACGTTTGTTTAGATTTGTTAAACTTACAGGAGCTACGATCGTATCATCCTGCCGAGCTTCTCTTTTAACCAAAAGCGTCTTCTGCGTGATCTGTACACTTGGGTCAGAAGACTGTTGTAATCACAGTTGCTCAGCCTGTAGATCCTTTGGCTTACCGGAGCAAGAGTAGCTGTAGTTTTTGGGGCTGTTTTTCGAAATGATATAGGCTCCCTAGTATCCCCGGCGCCCAAGGCCGTCATTAGTGCATCGACGTCTATCGGGGCTCGATGCTTGTCCTTGCCCCGGGCGCCGCTCTGGCTGCTGTCCTGGGAGGCCTGGGCATGTGTGGATATGCTCCGCACCCGTTCGGCCATGCCGTCAACTTTCTCGACCAGTTCTTGACCTTCCTTAGTAATATTCCCGACATCGCCTGTGAGCTTCCGGATAGTGCTCATAAGAGAGGCAACTTCAGACTCCAGCTTACAGATGCGTGTATCTTGTTCGCTAACCTGTTCGTGGAGGTTCCTATTCGAGCGCTGCAACTCGCCCAGCTCCTCTTTTGCACTAACCGGCAGCGTCGTGATGGTCTGTAATGGGGCGTGGTTTTGGGTAGGTCGTATAGCGAATTGCCGACGTAGATCCTTTGGCTGCTGCTCAGCTTGCTCCTTATCATTGCCTTCGACAGCTGCAGGCATCTGGGGTGACGAAGTATGGTGTCCCCTCTTAATTCGCTTGGCTGTAGGTGGCTCAAGTTTGCTTTGACTGTTTCTCCGCCGAGCGTGACTGCCATAGTAGTCCATGTTTGCTCTGTGCGTTTGATGTGAATGAGAGGCGCTGGTGGTCAAGTCGGCAGTGAAGGAGTATATACTAAACAAGGTTGGCGTCTAAAAGCTATGCACGTTTTGGTGCGAGCAAGAGGTGTTAGCAACGGAAATACGCGCTTTCAGCTGTAAGAGGTAGTGTTAAACGAGGATGTTTGTGAGTCAGTGAGTGAATGAATGAAAAGATTGACGGATAAAGAAGGGAGGATAGCTATGTAGTGTTAAGAGAGATAGATAATTTTGATAGAGGAGTATGGCATTGAGAGATATATTTGGTGTTGAAAAAGGAGGTGAGGTGGTGCATGAAAGAAAAGGAGGTCTGATGGATGGAGGGAATGGAGGGATGACGGATCAAGGAAGAAATATATATAGTGGCTCAAGGAGAAGAAGATGCTTGAGGAAATAATTGTGGGTAGAGTAGAAGACTTCGGATGAATGAGAAAGTAGCAAACAGAGCAAACGTGATAGATAGAGTAGAACATGGTTGACGTGAAATAAGACCATTGCGGTGGGTGAGGGAAAGGAGCTGGTGGATAGGAGAGGCAAGTGCGTGAAGAAGAAAATTGCGGGTCTATGAAAAGACTGTAAGATCGGATGATGATAATGGCACATGAATCGTGGTATCTAACGGAGAGATCGATTTGTGTGAAGCAGGATGAGTGTGGTGAGTGTAGGAGATGTTATGGGGTTAGAGTCTCATATGACCTACTCTTGCCATAAGCACTATAAAGCGCCTGATCAGCTCTGCAACTGTGTTCAAGTACCTTTGCATGACACCGTCGTTTCTCAACTCATCTTGGCCTAGCTTCCCAACATGAACAGAAGTTGGTAGGCGAAGAAGGGGGATGGTGCGTGAAGGAAGATGAGAGCAATGCGTAGAAGGGGAAAGAGGTGGTGTACAGGTTCAGCTGAACAAGAGTGTGATGAGATAGTCCCTGTATATATAGAGATAGAGGTTTGTGTTAGGATCACATGAGATATCGATGGGCTATAACAGAGCTCGATGAAATCCGAGTTTTTGAGTCCAGTAGCACGTAAAACATGCGTCCTGTAGCGCATTTAACTCATGACACCAAACAGTCGCATGCGGATTTTCCTTCACCTGAAAGACGCAAAAACGATCTAAATCTCTAAATGCACACATACAGACTTGCTACAAGTGAGCAGCAGCTCATACAGTACTGTCACAACCCGAAGACCATATGGTAGCGTCGGGTATAGTCCCGAGTAAACTGGCCTCTGTGATCCTCCTAAATTTAAGGTAAAGTCACGAGGTAGTTAGTACAGAACATGATGTGCTGGTCAATACACACTTTGCTTCTTGTGATGTTGCAAGGTTCAAGTGATGATAAAGTTGTGTCTGATGAGACTGCAGAGACTGAAAAGTCGTTCAAACCCAGAGGTTACGATCAACAGCAGCGAATGCGCCACTTGATGATGACCCGCAGGGAGCGTTTTGTAGGTACATCTTGGGTGGCGGTGCACGTCTAAACTAGCACGCTTAGCAGACACGCAACTTCTCCCCCCCGAAGCTGGTTATAGCGTCCTGCTAGGGACTGTAATCTTCGTGCCTAGCAGGCAACCAACTTTATCTGATCTACACAAAGTATTTAAGGTATGATAGATACCGCAGTACTGTCAAGGCTCTTGCGTTCGGGAGCAGACTTCATCGCACTCATTCTTCTCCGCCCCAACTGGAGCTTGAGATAGGTTCGAAGTGTCTTGGTCCCACGCAAGCTAGGGTCTTTGCCAGGACTCTGTCGCCAAACTACTTACTGATGGATTACATACCAGCTGATATATGGAACATCGTCTTCTCTTTGGTGCCGCAGAAATCCTTACTTGAGTGCCGACTCGTTTGCAAATATGTTGGGAGTCTAGCAACGGCATGGGCTTTCCGCCACATCCGCCTTGAGGCAATGACAGAGCCACGCCGCTTTCAGAATATCGCTGAAGCAGTCCACCTTCGGTCCCTGGTACGGGAAATTACCTTCGATTCTTGGACCGACTTTCTCTATTACCAGAAGGATTCTTTCAGGCGTGCCCGTCAGGGTAGACCAGCTTTTGAGCTATTCAGCTCCCACGAAGGCTTCTTCTCTGCGCTCCCCTTCCTACGATTCTATTCAAATGCTCGGAAGCTCAACATCAGATTTGATACATATGAGCACAGGGCTTTTCAAACAAGGGATATTAGAAGCAAGTGCAGACGGTGCGATTTCTATGTCCTGAGCATCATTCTCAGATGTCTCAACGGGAGTTGGACTGAGCAAGTACGTGTTTTCAAGGTCTCATCTTTATATTCTTAGAGAGTCTTCGAGGTCATGCTTGACCACCATTCACCAATGGTGTCAAGTATGTCTGCTCCCAAGACTTGCCTTATGGTTCTTAATGATCCCAGTACCTATAGGAAAAGAGTAATTGCTAATCTTAATACAATAGTGGCAAGATGCGCTGGATAGTAGTACCGAGATGCGCGACCCCACGAAGGAGGTGCATGGCAGGTCTCATGTCAAGGTTTCCCCGGGGCTTATCGAAATCGACACTGTCACCATATCCAATCTAGACGGTTTTGATGACGCTCACTTGACTTCTTCTAAGGACTTCTCCGATCTTTTCGATTATCCGTACCTGAAAGAGCTGAAGCTGCTGGTATCAACACCGTCCGTACAACAAGAGACGTGTGAGTTTCTCGAAGCCCTTCCCAGGACGTGGCTTCGACCGCCGGTTGCAGATAATCTCCGAGTACTTTCGCTGTACTGCACAGAGTACTGGGGTTGGCACCCAAAGATGGATTTCCGGACGGTCAGCCCCAAGGCAATATCCGCTTTTCCGAATCTGGAAGTCCTCGCGCTGGGAAACTACGTCTTTAGTCACCAATGGCAGGTTGACTGGATAGCATCACTTGGTTGTGGCAATGGAAAAGGAGGCCTGAAAGAGCTCTATCTTGATGACTGTCCCATCATGTGGCGGGCGCGAGTTTGGAAGCCCCTCACAGCAACAGATACCCCTATTGCGACAGGCAACGGCAATTCTGTCTTGTTATCAAACGAGGGCTATCCCGACATGAAAGACATGCTAGAAGCAGGTGCAGATCTGCAATTGAATGACATCGAGGTTCTCTTCCCTCTCCGATGGAGCCATATTCTGTCTCAATGGCAAGAGACTATGGCCAACCTGAAAGTATTCAAAATGGGCCATGGCGGCAGCTGGGACGATGCATCTGCCGAGGTGGTGAAGAAGTGCTACCCAGAAATCTATACTGAACTTCCCGAACCAAAAGCTACCAGAGACTACATCATTTGGGAACGAGATCGGCGACGACTAGCTCACCCCTTTACAGGAACTGCTTTCATGAATTACGACAGTCCTTCCCCACCCGATGACATGTATTCGTGGAAATTCCCAGGTTCCGACGACTTGAGGGGTGGCATAGGGCTCCATCAGAAACGCGAACACGTGCTCCCTTATGTTTACTTTGACGTGGCGTTGTCCCCTCAATGGTACGATCGCGATGAACGCCGGAAGCTCATGGACGAAGATCGCCACGAGGAGTATTACCAAAATACGCAGATGGACGAAGAGGCACTGGCGGACTTTGGTCGCATTATCCAAGCAAGGAAGTAACTGAATTCTCAGACGAGTTTAAAATCCTTCGAGAAAACTACCGTATATGACGTCTCCGGAAAGGTATAGAGCTTGGGAGTTCGAACAGCGCGGGTCTGTTGATCCAATCCACCTCTGAGGAGGCTCAGTATAGTCATCAGTATCAAAAATCATCTCGCTGAAGCAGACAATCACATATCCAGTATCATTTTGAAGCAGAACTCACAGAAATTGTGACCTGGCAGCGGTGAAAGAACAATATGCTGTTGGTGGCAATGAGGTACAAAGACGCGATAAAAAGACGCTGGGCGCATGTCTTATAGAAACGCGTACTTAGACTATCGATGCATAGTTTAGAGTTAAACAAAGAACATGAAATCTCTGCAGCTCAGCCAGACTCAGCCCAAACAGCAAAGCTAGTCGTCACAGGCGAACAAGGCATTGTTTCCCTAGAGTCGCTATTCGAAGACGTATTGCAGAGACAGCTTCTTCCCCAGCAGCCGACGGCAGTTGGCAACCCATCCGCCATCGACCAAGTCCTCGAAAAAGAGATCCTTTTCCATTTGCCATTCGCCATTCTCCTACTTCTGATATAGATGCCTTCGGTTATCCAACTCCGAGACCCCGCCGGTCGCCAGCAGAGCGTCTCAGGCGCAACGAGTCTTGATCAGGTCAAAGCGAGGGCGAGAGAGTTCCTCATTGCATGCGAGATTAGAAACGAGACCAGACGTAGCTTCGGCGGGTCCGAATTTGCCGACGACGCGATGAGGGTCGCGGGCCAGCGGAGGGTGCTGGACGATGTGAAGATATCGTCGGAGGGGAGGGTGTACCAGGTCAGTTGGAGCTCGTCTCCGTGACGGTAGACAATGGTCGCTACCGGATAACGAAGTTGTTGTGTACCAGTGCCCTTGAAAGTAAAAAAGCTTGCCACAGAATGAAAAGAACGTATGTTGTTGTCCGGTGGCCGTACAGGCTGTCCGTCCCTTTCCATGTGACATGTTAGGAGGGATACCATTGTTGCCATGCAGTGCAGAATTCTCAACGGAACTCTTTGTCAGATTCTTTCTTCCACTCCTGAATCATGCTTTCGTGTGAACCAAGGTCTCTGCAGCTGGTTGATTGCGATTCTCTTCCTTGGCTTGCTGGTAAGGCCATTGGGGAGCGCGGGGCCACGCATATCAAACTTGCAATGGGAAGAAGGTTTCGTCCGAAGTACCTTGGCAGAGAATAAGTACTCTACCTAGCATGGCCTATAAATGACTCATGCTGCTACAAGCCAGGCCAACGGCTCCCAGTAGGTCTAAGATGCAGGAGATACACACAATCGCGCGAGACGGGCACACATCGACTAGGGTGATTGTTTGGTTCTGTTCTCGTGGCTGCCACCTCACCTGCTTGATCTTGTGCAATACATTCGTCTTATGCGATGAATGACAGGTGTACAACCGGGCATGAACGAGACAAAGGCAAGAGTAGCACGTGTGAGTTTGTATTGAGCTAGGCTGCTTGCAAGGTGAGCGGGTAGCCCGGTCTGCCCGTCCCAAGGTGACTGATGCCGTAAGTTAGATGGTAGAAAGGCTTGAGTAGAATCGACATCAGCTCCTCGTCGACTGTACCTAAATTGATCTCCCTGGCTTCCAGGAAAGTCCACTATCGCCGGTGGGTGTCTGCGATCGATCCGTCGCAAATGATAACTCACACCGCGAGATGTCTTTCAGCGTCCACAATACGGAATGAGCTGGTTCCTGTGGAGAATCCACCAGCATGCTCTCATACACATAGAACAAGCCAGAAGGCTCGTCTTCATTGATACGGCCCACTCATGGTATCAGTCCAGACCGCCCCCTTCCAATGTCGAGCGCCTTGATAAGATCTCATCGCATCGCCAGAGATACGCCGCGACGCTCACATCGACCGGCTTCACTCGCCATCCATTCAAGAAGTCTCATCGTCGAGAAAGCAGGGCTTGTCCGATCCCTTCTCAAACAAACCATGAACCTAGGCAGGTCGACCCTCTCACCCGAGGGCGACGCCTGGCGCGCCGAGTGGCTCGGCAGATCCGGCGTCTGCCTCCTCATCCTCGACGCCTTCCTCAACATCGTCCTCACCCTCGTCGTGGCCGTCCGGGCGGCCCGCGGCGACGCCAAGCCCACCTTCGACATCGTGCTGGGCTACGGCCTGACGCGCGTCGTCTGCGTCGGCGCGCTGACGGGGAGCTGGCTCTACCTCAAGTCGCGGCTCCTGGGGCGGGGCAACTACCCCGGGAAGAGCGACTTCCGCAGCGAGGCGGCGTACGTGGCGAGGATGACGCTGGAGATCGTCTTGGTCGGGGTCATGCTGCCGTTCCTGGGCGCGGCCTGGCTCTATCGCGGCGCGGTGTCGTGGGCTGCGGAGAAGAAGAAGAGAGGGGGGGCGGATGGAGCGACGGAGCATAACCCGCAGGGTAGCTTCCGGCTCCTACGGGACGTAGAAGCAGCACAGGAGTTACCTGCTCGACAGCCGGTGACAGTGGCTAGGCATGAACCCGAGAGGTTTACGGGAAGCCATCCGAGGGCTAGCCGCGATGGTACACCGACGGTGCAGAACCCATACTCCAGCCCCTTTGCGCACGAGCTCGAGCACCGGAATCATTCGACGTCAAGCCGGAATACTTGGGCGGAGAACGGCGGAGCCTGCAGGAGAACGGACATGCCCTTCCAACGGACCTCGATCAAGACATCATGGACAGCGTCAGACGAAGACCTAAGCGAGGTCGATCTCGCGGATGATAATGGCTACCTTGGAAACCTGATGGGTGGGATCACGCCGCGCGCGAGCACCGTCAGCGCTCGAAGCACATATCGGGGGCAAGAGGAGGCTCGACGCGGAGAGTCGCGCCATGACCCGCCGCGGATCGTAGAGGCGGAGCGGCACCACAGCGTGAGAGTCTCCATCGAGGGTGATGGAGGCCCCGAGCATCCGTACGCAACCACGGATGGACCGGTGCGGTACAGGGGACGGCCGACGGGAAGAGGCAGAGGAGGGAGAACGTATCCGCGACCCGATGGCGGGACAGGTTCACGTGCGTTTGAGCAACTGTGAGGATGCAAGGATCAAGTGTGAGCCGAGCAACACGAGAATAGTGTACCTACATACTGCTCGCGAGAAGCTCTTCCCCCTCCCGCATGCTTTCATGATACATACAGCTTCCCAGATCTGGTGACGGAGAATATCGAGAATGAACATGGACTCTCTGCTTGCGGCTCACATCAGTATTATGGCGTACTCGGCTCTAGATGTCCGACAATCCATCCTCTGATATATTCCGTCAGGCGTGATTTCATGTATGTGCGGCTCTTCGGCTCTGTCAGGCCATGCGCGAGCTCGCTATCTGCTACACAACGTGAGCCACTCATCTCTCTCTATCTTTCTACAAGGTCTTCAGGACTAGGATCGCAAATAGGCTGATGAGAGGTCGCGCGCAGGGAAGATACCTAATCCGTGTCCGCGATAAAGCAGCCGTCCCACGCACCAGGGGTGCCAAGGCTTAGTAGGGAGAAATTCATTACAGCGAGTCGTATGTACAGTGTAGTGGGTGTTGCTGACCGGCTAATGAGGTCTTGCTATGCTTCTCTGAGCAAGGTCTCACCAGACTGTTCTGCGGCTCCGTCTCGCAAGCGATGGAGGGTTAGGCTCGCGCACGAAGCGTGCGTGTTTGCATGAAGCACGATATTGAATATGCCGCCGTCAGCTAATAAAACACCATCTACCGATAGGTACCGGACTCCTGCACGTGCGAACCCGCCCGCCACCGCCCCCTAATAGACACCTAGGTAGTCTACAGGAGGCGACAATCTGCCAGTGCCAGGGCTAAAGGCGTCATTCATCATGAGATCAAGAGATGGACGACAACGGCTTCCCTATCAGCGAGGAAGACATTATGCGCAAGCGATCTCATGTTGACCTATCTTGTAGGTAGTCCTCACACGCCAGCAGCCAGGCCAACACACACACACACACACACATACATGCACGAGCATACACCACGCTCAGACATCAGCCAGCTATAGCCAGGGCCCGCATCCTCCAATCTCCGCCTGCCAACTTTTTCTCTTCCCTCTTGGCCCAAGAATTCGCGCTTTGGCCAGTGCGGGGTGGATGGGATGGCATTTTGGATATCCGGCATCGAACTCTGGCACCGACAAATATTCCAGGTGGGTTTTCGTGATGCCCGCTTTGCCCTACAAGCGACATAGTAGGTCTAAGCTCCCACCGCAACCATTACGAAAAGGGGAACTGTGCTCCGGCATCATAAGATTTCTGTGATCGGTTGCCGGCCTTGAATTTCTTAACAAGGTACATACATATCTCCTTAATATACCGCGTTCTAGATCGGTACACACTTGCATACATACATATATGTATGTAGTCTACTCTTATTGTACCAAAGCTGGCGTACCGGAACACACACACACACACAAAAGAAAGTTGGATGACCAAATTGCAAGCGTCCCTGGGTCGATGTAACGCCCAGTTCATATAGCGTTTTCCTTGGAAATTGTGCATTGTGCATGCATGTGCGCGACAACGCATGGGAAGATATTGGGAGGTGATGTGATGAGCGCATGCGGTGCGCCCCAGTCTGGTCTCGCACGCTTCGCAAAACCTGCTGGACCGCTGTCGCTGTGAGAAATGCGATTCTGGCGCGTCCATCGATATTTCTTCCTCGCTTCCACTTTGTCATCTAACCTGCGCCGCCCTTTTTTTTTTTTTTTTTTTTTTCCTCTAATTACTTTGGGGGTTTCCATCTCTTCGTACCGTGATATCGGTCCAATCGTACCGAACGACTCCATCAAAACTCATCTGACTAGCGTTCCTTTGCTAGCGGGGTGGTTGTCAACGGTCACGTCCCGGGCGTATGCTGGCTGGCACGGCGCGTGCTCGGCCAACTCGGCATGGGACCCTTGGCACTTGGTTCGGAGAATTTGGTTCCAGGCAGCTCGAATACATACATACATACATCCATACACTGGCATACGTTGGTGGAGTTGGGACTAACACGATCGAGATCGGTTGATCAGCAGTGAATAGGCAGATTCCGTACTACCTACATATCCGTATTCCATGATTTTGGCAATCTATGCGAAACAGCACGCGGCGCGACATCGCCAAATCTTTTACCTTAGCAGAGTGGAGTGCACGCAACTTCTGCTCGCCATCCAGGAGGAAAGGTGTGGGTAGCTACAGCTCTATGACATACCTTTAGTTCATGTCAGAAATAATAGAGGGATCACAGAGGAGCAAGTGCGCATTATTGTTTCAACAGGAAAAATATTTCATTAAATTAGCATAATAGAGCTACGCGATGGGTGATTATCACAGGTCGTCCTGATCATCGCTGATGGTGCTGGTACCGCCGCCCTCCGCCTCCGCAATGATCTGCGTCTTCACGACGGTGCCGCCGGGGGTCATGTAGATGAATGCCGTCGCGTCCAGCCCGGGGTAGGGCGCGTAGTGGTAGCCCAGCTCGTACTCAGTGACGCCGTCAATGGTGATGGTCCGGTTGTGCCCGTTGAAGGTCATGTCGCGCTTATACGATCCGACGACCCGGCGGGAATGCTCGTTTCCGTCGTTGTCGAGATAGGTGTCGACGATACTCCCGTTCTGCGCGAGCACGCGGTTAGTGTGGGTGGATCCCGAGTAGTCATTGACGGAGTAGAGGATGTTGTGTTGGACATTGTAGGTCAGGTCTCGCTTGGAGGTGGTCGAGGAAGCCGTACTCGATGTTGCGGAACCCGACGAGGTGGAGCTTCCACCGAGCGTGTCCGTCACGTTGCCCACGATCTCGCCCACGTCCTTGCCCAGCGTGGCCACGATGGGGTTCAGGTCGATCACGTTGAGCACGTCGCCCACCATCTGGACGACGTTGCCGAGCCGTGCCTCGAGGAGCACCTTGGCCGAGACGTTCTGGATGCGGAGAGCGACCCGGTCGATGGACGCGTCCACGCCCGCCGTGAAGTGCAGCAGGTTCAGGACCTTGGCATCCAGGTTGACCTTGGCCGTGATGTTGTCTACCTCGATGTCGATCTCGCCTACCGACACGGAGGCGTTGAGGAAGACATCTGGTTGCTCGGGCAGCTCGACGCCCGCCGTGTCCGTTTCGGCGGTTTCGTAGACGGTCGACTCGGAGTCGCCGCGCTGATGGAGCTGATAGCCAATGTAGCCATCGTCGTTGCTCTGTGCGAGGGCGACGGAAAAGAGCGACAGGAGTAGGAAGGCGTACGCCCGGAAAACGAATGAATGCATGATGGGCGACGGCGAACGGGTGATGCTGCTGCTGAAGCCTGGCACGAGAGAGGAACGGCGCCAACCGTCAAGCGACGAAGGGAACGGGATATCTACTCTGTAAAAAGGGTGCGTGCTCGCAGCGCATGTGGTGAAGCTTGGCTTCCCATACTTTGCATAGCCTAGGCCCTGCGGGGTGACGGCGTCATAAGAAATGAACAGGACCGCGGTGAGCTCATCCAAGGCGTTGTTCCCTGCAATAGTAGCCAGGCCCTATTCTGCATTTCCAGCTTTTCCATCTAGTCGACCAAGGTTCCGTGCTCTGCCGGTTGGTAATTAATAATTGATGCGACAACTACAGCGGCGGTCAGTTAAGCTGTTTTCTACAGAACCTATTTGGGACAACCCTCCGGGCATAGCCTGGCCAGGCAAAGCCAGCCAGGGCCCAGGGGGGTTTGTAGGGGGGGCCGATTGGCTCCATTTGGCCTGACAGAGCCCCATCATGCCGTAAAAGATGGGCACTCATCGACTTGTGTGAATCTCGCGCGAGGCCTGCATGGGACGCAATCTCTCTGGAACCTGGAACACCAAGTTTCAGATGCTGCAAGCGGTCTCTGGCACCCTTATAGCGCCCGAGTTAAGCATATCATCTCGATGGCGGCAGGGAAAGTATGCGCACCAAGCCTTGCTCACCGTCGTCACTAACCATTATGCGATGCGAATGGAGGAGGGGGGGGACATCGTCGATGCTAAAAGGCCCAGGGGGCTAATCACCGAGGGCCTGGACACTGCCCAGCTCTCGCTCGAGTAGGTCGAATTTATATGCCATCCACGTGCCGGTAGCAAGGCCTTTTCTCGTCTGCAAGGCTCGTCGTCGGCCGTCGCTCCCTTCACACATTCGTTTGCTCAGTCTGTCAAAGATGCATCGTCACTCTCTACTATCATGGCTCTGCGGCTTCTTGCTGCTCGTCCTGGGTGCTGCCCAGACCGTCACGTCCGCTACGGATGCGACGACTACTGACGCCTCTGCCACCACCGCCTCGGCGACAGACACGACGGCAGCATCAGACTCAACCGCATCGGCGACTGCAACCGACTCCTCTGCCAGCGACACCGCTACCTCCTCCGCCGCGGGAACCACTACGGCCGGAAGCGGAGGGAGCGGCAGCACCACCAGCAGTTCCTCTTCCAGCACCAGCCCTCCAGATGTCTACTTGAACGTCCCTGAGCTTCACGTGGGCAGGATCGAGCTGGACGTGGACAATCTGTCCGCCGAGCTCAACCTGGCCGCGCAAGTCGCGTCGCTTGTCGAGATCAATGCCGGCGTGCAAGTCGGCATCACCAAGGTCAACATCACCATCGCGGACGTCGACGCCGAGCTCGAGCTGATCATCCGCCTGGGCAACCTGGTCGACATCGTGAACCGCACCCTCGAATCCCTCAACCTCAACCCTCTCCTTATCAATGTACTGGACGACGTCACGGACCTCGTCAACACCGTCGTCGGCGCCGTCGACGGGCTGCTCGGCTCCATCGTGAACGGCGACTCGCAGATCAACTTCCTCATCGACAACCTCGGAAACATCGTGCAGGAGGTCGCGGGCTCGACGGGCAGTCTCCTCAGCTCGATCGTCGGCAACTTTGAGCAGAACATGACGTACACGGGCGCGCAGACGATCCTGGACGGCGGCTTGATACAGAAGACGTACGAGTACTCGCCGCTAGGCGCGCTGGTGAATATCGTCTTCAACAGTCTGGGACAAGTCGTTCAGGCTGTAGTGGTTGGGTCAACCAGCTCATCCTCCGGCTCGGCTACAGCAACGGCAACGACGGCGACGAGTACAGGTTCGGCAGCGAGTGCGACTACGACTGCAGCTTAATCTCCATAGCCTACAGATTTAGGTTGATTAATAATTCAAATTGATTGAACAGTAGCCGGCCCTGTCTGCGTAATAAATATGCTGCTTTTGTGACGCCATGGGACTCAGAATTGTGACGATGGGTTCTCTTGTGTACGTGATGCCCTGGTCCTAAAGACGCGTGCAGTGTACGCGAGTGCTTCTGCAGCATTAGTGCGCCACCGCTATTCGTACAGCTGCATGGATCCCTAAGTACCTAAACCAAGTGGTAGACCGACCGTCCTTATATCATGGATATTGTCACGGACGCCAAAGGCTAGCTGGATCAGATCGCGGGCTACCTAGGTAGCTCTACACATGTACAAAAGATTGATGGAAGACACCCGACCAATATCATGGTGCCGGCATCGTGGATTGGTTATTTGCCAAGCTAGAGACACAAGTTGCAGCGACCACGGAAAGAAAGGTACGCATCAGACTGGGAGTGTTCAGTAGGAAGCGTGCGGCACCAGGAGCTGCGGACAACCACATACAGATCTGCTCAGGCTCTCGTGCCCTGCAACAAGTGCCACGAGAACATTTTTTGGGAGTGTCGTTTCAAAAGCTTCGCGAATATTTCTGTGGACCAGATTGATATCGAGCCGGTGAAACCAAGAAAAAGTTGGCCCGGCTGATCTTTTTACCTAGGATTACCTCAAGAACCCAGCTTGAAGCACGTCAGGTTCAGGCACTACAACTCCTCGTCACATTGGACACGATGAGACTGTGCTCTGTTACACCCGGCAAACTGAAGATTCTCTCACGGAAGCCAAGGGAACCAGATCTGGCAAGTTGCTGGCGAGAACGTCGGCGAAGTCGACTTTGAGCTCTCTTGGCGTCTGATCTTACATACCTACATTCCCGGGTCCGATACCTGTCAGTCGTTTCCACTGTCACACTATCAAAAGTCCCACGTGGCCGACGCAAGAGCTGAAAAGGAGGCGGCTTAGACTCCTTCGCATAGTCTTGAGATCAAGTTTTGCAGCCCTATCGGCACCTGTCATCGAGATTCGAGGTTGGCATTGAGCGATTGGGGGTGAACCCTGGAAACTGGAGATGTTTCAGATCTCTACAACATTTGACGAAAGCGCCATTACGTCATGCCCCAAGTCTCCATCTCATAGGCAGCAAGCATGAAAGGCCCTGCGCCCTTGTAATCGTTCGTGGCCAGCGGTACGGAAATATAGTACTGCGGTACGTCAGTCAAGGGGGGAGTACGCCGGACTTGGGAATGGAAGAGTATACCTCGTAGGTGCCGTTGCTGCTCAATGAGCCAACAGATACTGTACCCTCCCAGCTAATCGTGCCATTTCTATTGTCAACCACGAATTCATCGACCATGTAGTCGTACGCCCTCTGAGCCGACGCAAGATACTCGTCTTCGGCGAGCAGGCCCAGCTTCATTCCCTTCAACCATCCGTAGGTGAACATCGCTGTGGCGCTGCTTTCGATGTAGTTGCCCTCCATGCCCGGGTAAGGGTCGCTCATGATCAGCCACCAGCCGCCAGTCGCGTCCTGCGACGTCTTCAGCGCAGCTGCCAGCGTCACGAAGTACTCCTTTACTTTGGCATAGCCAGAATGAGACTGCGGCCAGATCTGAATCACCTCCAGCAGCGTCAGGAAGTACCAACCCACCGCGCGATCCCACACCAGCGGCGCCGCGCCGGTCACGGGGTCGGCCCAGACGGCCACCTTGCTCTCGTCGTATCCATGCACCAGCAGGCCCGTCGTCGCGTTTCGGCAATGCGCCTCGATGTTGTCGTACTGCAGGATGATGTCATCCCACGCCGTGACATTGTCCGCATCGAACAGGCTCGTCCAGGTCGCGTAGAACGTGTTGGCCATGAAGATGCCGTCGAGCCACATCTGGTTCGGGTAGGTCGGGTCCCGGTGCCAGAACCCGCCCGACGGCGTCCGCGGGTGTCGGCTCAGCTGGTCCCGGATGACGCCCGCGGCGGCCTTGTACCGGTCGTCGCCGGTGCGGCCGTACCAGTACAGGAGGTTGTTGCCGAAGCGATAGTTGTCGAGCGAGTAGAAGTCGTACTCCCAGTCCGCGATGGCGCCGTCGACGCCGACGACGGCGTCGACGTGGTCCCGTAACCACGTCGCGTAGGTCTCGTTCTGCGTGCGGGCGTAGGCGGCCTCGAGGCCGTCGTAGAGCACCGCGGTGGCGTAGTGGAACGTCGGCTCCACGGTGTAGGACAGGAAGGAGTCGGCCATCCGCGCGAGGTAGGGTGTCGTCGCCGCGGCTGCGGTCGCGATGCCGCTGGCGAGCGGTAGGAGGGACTTCATCTTGGCAAATGGGAGAGTCTGGCCGTGAGAAGCAACTGCAGGTCTAGTGTTTCCTCTCAGCCGTCTGAGGATGTTTCTTCACTTTATACATGCCAAAAGCCCCTTCATCTTGGCTTTCCGGTGATAAGGCAAACTGCCGTCTATAGGATTAGGCTCAACTACTCCCCGGCTTAACAATACCCAGCGGTATCTACCTACCCCCCGTCTCGTCATGTCAAGGCATACAAATCCATAGCAGCAGAGTCATCTCCTGCCGAGGTTTCCTCCGCTGCATCTGACGGGTGGAAAAACTGATAAAACCTCCACTTTGAGAATTTAAATCTCACCGCAGGTCAGCTTGGCTGCGCGCCCCCAACGAACCGTACGAGCGCCATCTGCGAACGATATGCATGCAAACCCGGGGAACAGACCCGTGAGAATCAGGCAGTCTTATGTCAATGATGCAGAATGAATGTTTGGTAGCCTTCTGGGTTTTGAGGTTGTTAGGTATGTGCTAGGTTTTCGGGGACCCGATGGTTGCCCCCATTGGTGGATTTTCAGAGCTGTCGTATTGCGTTTATCTGTTGCCTTGGCGAGACAGGGGAGCTCGATCGATATTCTGCGTGCGGGAACCTTGCGAAAGCAGACAATGCTCTTATTGCGAAGCGCTGGTTCAACCTTTGTATTCACTTTCACCGCGCTGACCTGAGGGAAGAGACTGCAATAAAACAGTCTGTACCGAATTATTGGCTCACAGAATATGGGAATCTGCCTACCCATGCATATACCGTAATCAGCCATCGCGAACGTAGCCTATCAGAGACCAATATGACACTCTAAAAAAATCCGCTGAGACGCCAATACAGTGCTTCGTTCGTGTAGCAGAAGACGCATTACCGGTATCGTCGACGAACCTCTATGCGTGGGTTCCCAAGCTGGTTCAAACCATTCCTAGGTTCTCGTAGCCTTTCTAATCGTGACACTCTCTCATCGAGCCAATTCTCGGCATGGCAGGCGTCATCAAAGCATGGCCAATGTCGCATCTGCAAAAAAAAGGTACCTCTGAACCGTTACACGGTTGATAAGCAGACAAGGCTAGGGGGGTCGCTCTGAATCTCAGGCCTCCTGGCTCAAGCCAAGCGGTGCCTCTGAGCGTCACGCGCCTGAGAGACCATGTGTGTCTAGCTTCGTGCCTCGGATGATGGGATAAATCTGCATGTATCGACCATGCTTTCTGACACCATGGGCGCCGATGGTATGCCCACCAGAAGCTCCCGGAAGGCGTGTAGGGTAAGTGACGATGTGGGGAGGAAGCAAGACCAAGCTAGGGTTGGAGTTGCTACAGGTAACGTCGTGGAAGAGTAAGGTGGCAGGATAGATTACCTGTAAAAGGGCTCTGGATAAGATCGAGTGTTAGATCAGAGGAAGTGGTGATTTGATTACCCTGTTGCTAATCCTGCAGTCAATCCTGAATGTGCCTGGGAATCAGTATAGTTCTCTTGCTGAACTTGCAGCTGATTGTGAGAATAGAATTAGATTGCTCGAAGCTAGGGATTTGCCACTTGGTGTATTCGCGGGGGCAAGGAAGGAGTCCTACGATCAAGTTTGTGGTTACCGTATGGTACGGCAGGGGATATGGCTGTACTGGCCGTAAGGAGCTTATTTGTCGTGCTTTATCTTGTTCGTTTACTAAACAATAAGGGCAATGGCCGATGTGCTTTGTAAGACAGATTTTTAGTTCTAAATCTCCCGTAGCATCCTTGGCATGCCGAAATGTTGTGTTTTGTAGGTAGGCATTTAGTTGGCTCTGTGCTTTTACTGCCGTATTTGTTACGACTAATCAAGTAGGATATAGACGAACGGTTAAGTATGAGCAAAAACGGACGACCAGCCCCCCCTCCACGATGGCTTGGCTGACGGACGCGCTACCACGAATGGTTCTACAGGGCAAAGCACGAAGACGGAAAGGTTGTCATTCTGGGTGGATGGAACGAAGCATTACGCGAACAATAGCCTGATGACTTGTTGTGCTTGTCAAGAAGATCAGTAAGACATGATTTCTAGCCTGTGAGGCTGAAAACCTCATTAGTGTGTACTCATCGAGACCAGTCCTTTGATCGTATATTGATATAGGAAGAAGTCGCCATGACAACGTCTCCAATACTCGTGAAGCCTTACTGTGAAGCTTCACAAGTCCAGGAACAACAATCGCGTTCCAATCCGTACAAACCCCAATTTTCTCCAAAACGTGAACAGAACCTCCATAGTGGACAAACATAGACAACCCAGTCCTTCTTAATTGCCGAACCCGGACTTTCATGTTCTATCTAAGCGCCATCTTGCTCATCCATAACCGGCTGTGGCGGGCCTGGCTGTTGATGCTGATGCTGATGTTGATGGTGCTGCTGCTGCTGTTGTTCCTGTTCCTCCTGAACAACGTCCTCATACTCGGCGATCTGGAAGGCGAGCTGACGAGCAGCCGCCTCGACCATAAGCATGTAGCGTGTCTTCTTGTCGGCACTACGGACCTGAGCCATCGCTTGCTCGACCGTGTAGCGAACAACCGGGTCGGCAGAGGCGGGAATCGAGGCAAAGTTGAATGGAGCCATAGCGGCAGGAGGTGCGGGAGGCATCTGGAAGGCGGCCATCCCATCGCCACCCATGACGGCACCACCGTGAGCTTGCGGATTACGAGCTTCTGAGACGGGCGTTAGTTATTTGGACTGAATAGGACAATATCCTAACGATGAAAGCCATACCGTGAAATGAGCATCTGGCTCCCGAAGCGTTAAACCAGCAATTCGCGCAACTTCCGCACATCTGGCCGTCGACGACAACGCAGCTATTCCATGGCCCATGACCCTTGTGGCAATTTTTGCATGGTACAGGAGCCATTTCGCCTGCAATATGGGCGAACAATGCCTCCACGTTGCTACGGCGCTGCAGGTTCAGCTGCTGCTCAGGCCGTCGCTGCTGCGCCAGGCGCATACCCGGATCCCTCGCGAGGCGCTTCGCGAGCGCGCTCTCGACTACGACGCTATCGTAGCCGGATTGATGGGCAAAGGCTTCAGTTGTGTGGGCTCCAGGCTCGCCAGTATCCATGTGTGGCTCGAGGTCAGGGTGCTGCTCGTCCGGGTTCTGGACGCTGCTCGCGAGTATACTGGCGGCGGTCAAGTCAAGCTGCTGTTGATGGTGATGCTGCTGATGAGCTGCCGCGGCAGCGGCGGCAGCGGCAGCTGCTTCAGGGTCAAAGTCGGCATGATGGTCGTGATGTTCGGGGGCATCGTGAAGGTCGACGTCGGGCTCCTCGAGGTCGGGATCTTGGTTTGGCAGCGCGCTCTCGAGGCCACCCCGGCGATTAGGCGTTTGTCGACCACGGGGAGCGACAACAGGCTTGGTGACCTTGTTCGGTCGGCCGCGTGAAGGCTGAATGAGTCCTCTCATTGCTCTACTTTCAGCCGCCTGCTGGCTGGCAGTTGGTCGTCAGGTCGATGATGGGGGCTTGAATGAAGGCAGTAGTGCAGCTGGCCGACAGCTGGGAATTTTTGGTTGTGCTGAGAAAAATCGCGTTTGCTCTCGCAGCTGGTGGTTACGAAAGTCGGCAGGTGGGGAGGAGAGTCTGGTGATTGGTGGCTTGAACGCGGCTGAGCTCAGACGCGTTGTTAGTAGAAGACTGCACGGACCAGCTGCACTCATAAGATACCAGTCCCACTTCTGATGCTTCCGGATTGCATTCAGACACTGCACAAAGTACCACTCGGGCAGAAAGCAGCACAGATCACTTCAAAAGTAGATGGTTGGAGTTAAATGATTATTGATTGTGTGGCGGGACTCTAGGTAGGCCCTGTTGACGTGGATAATGACCTGATAGCACATGCCCCTTCTCACTAATCATTGCCCTTCTTCCGATAATTGATTGGGTGCCCATGCTGTCTGGCGTACTTCCTGATCTTTCCAAATATGTCTGGCAGTACAAAGATCCACACAATCGGTAAGATAAGCGCGAGCATAGTGTCTGCAAGCCAATTCGATCGCGGAGTGCCGCCCATGGCACCGGCGCGAAGAGCATGTCCCAAGAGCGCGACTGTGATCATGTAGTAGCCCTTTTCAAGACCGGCAATGGCGGATCCAGCGACTGCGTCTGGGCTCTGCACTGGGTCTCCGTCCTCAATTATGTTCGTGATTTCTGGTTTTGTGACGTTCTCTCTCCCAAGGCCCGGACTATCAATTGAGCCGGGATACACAACATGAATCTTGACCTTCTGTGGGTACATATCCAGTTCTTGTACCAAGGTGTCGGCAAGCCCACGTAGAGCGGCTTTGGCAGGCGTGTATGGACCGTATCCAACTACGGGAAAGAAGGCGAGAACGGATGAGGTGAAGATAAGATGCTTCGGCTCAGGTACCACTGGAGCTTCAGGAGCACACCACAGACGTAATATAGCGTGAGCCATCTCCGCACTACCCCAGAAGTTGATGTCCATCTGCTGCCTTGTCAAGGAAAGGGGTGCCTCGAACCAGAAATCTGGCGTAGATTTGCCCGCTACACACCACACAATGTCGAGCGGCTGGCCATTGTTCCAGGCAACTGCTTCGGCAAGTAAAGGGCCTGCATAATCAGGCTTTGATACGTCGGCAGTGAGATAATGGAATCGCTGGGTCTGAGGATGGAGTGCAGCGGCCTGGCGGAAAAGTGTCAGACTGACTTGACGGGTGCTTGAATCGAGCAATGCTCGTAGTTAAGGCATACCTGAACTTCAGCCATGGCTTCTTGCAGCTTGGGAGCAGACCGAGACACTAGAATGACATTTGCACCTTTCTCGGCCATCTGCCGAGCTGCAGCACGTCCCATGCCCTCGGATGCACCGGTGATCAAGACTGTCTGTACAAATGGTAAGAAAAATCACGTGTCTTGACTTCAAGTTAAACGACATACCTTGCCCTCGACAGGCATATGATTCTTGCTTGAAAATGCCCCCATTGTGATCGCTAGTAGAAGCGCTATGAGACCTGCTCCAATGGCAACCCAACTTGGAGTCGAAAGAGAATCCATAAGGGGGACGCAAGGGTGAAAAGGAACGACTGAAGGTGAGGATTACGGCACCAACAGCAACAGGAGATTGGGCGATAAGCTCAGCCTGTATGCCTGCCCTTCACGTTGTGATCCGCCCCCCTGGGAGTGAATGAGGCCCTAACTTCCACCAGCCTTATGTAATACCCCACATTGACTCGCTCACCCAAAGCACCTGTAGTGGGGCGATACCTACGATAAGCTGATTGCTCTGCAAAAAAGTTCGCCAATTGCCCCAATAGTTCAGGTGCAACACTCACCCCGAAACCGAAAGATTACTCCTCCTAACCACCGGTAATTCAGATTTCACTTCTCTCCACCACAATGGGAAAAAAGAGGAAGGCTTCAAGCGGTCCTTCGGGTCCAAAGGGCCCACGCGAATATGACCCCAAAGACGCAAGGCTTGGCCGCATCAGCTCGTACAAAGATATTGCCGACGAACAAGAGCGCTACTTCCTGGATCAAGACCAGATCATTTTCGATGACGGTCCCAAGTCGAAGCGACAAAAGGCTATAGAAGAGGACGAGGCTTTCATGGAAGACTCCGACGAGGAGATCTTGAACGAAAACTATGAAGACTCCGATACTGATTCCGATGATGAAGAGCGAGAGGATTTTACCCAGAAGCCCACCAAAGCGGACAAGCGCAAATCTGGTCGTGTCGCAGAGGATGAAGAAGATGACGAGGGTGAGGAGGGAGACACCGGTTATTGGGGCGCATCTAGAAAGGACTATTACAATGCGGACCAGATCGAAACAACCGTAGATGCCGAGGAAGAAGAGCGGGAGGCTGCTCGCCTGCAGAAGAAGAAACTCGCTAAGATGTCCGATGCCGACTTCTTTGACGAGAACGAATGGTTAGCTCCCAATGCAGGAGACGAGGATCAAAACGACACTGTTACTGAGGTCTTAACCAAAGACATCGAGATTCCCTCAGATATGGGTCCAGTAGAAAGATATCGCCTGTTACAAGAACGACACCCCGAATTCCCAGCCTTGGCAGATGAGCTGCTACGACTGCAACCTCAACTCGTTGAGCTACAAAGGGACGCTGAAGGTCAGGATTCAAAGAGCCTGGTGGTTATAAGATATCGCGTTCTATCGTCTTACGTCGCAACACTGGCCATGTACTTCGCTATCTTGACTTCGCCGGCTCGGGATGGTTCGGGTGCGGCGAAAACGCTAGACCCGGCAGAGCTTAGAGAACATGAAGTCGTCGGTACCCTCGTGGAGTGCCGTCAAGCTTGGGAGAAGGTCGAGCAGTTGAAAGCATCTAACAAGGCCCAAGCCGCTGGTAGCTTACCGTCGCCACCGGAAGACAATATTGTTGCTATTGACGAAGAGGAAGATCACGCTCCTAAAGTGATTAAAGAGACCAACAAGGAGAAGAGACAAAAGGCAAAGGCAGCACGCAAGGCTCAGGCTATTGAGGATTCGTTAGCCGATCTTGATGCCCTTACTGCTCCCAAGAAGACCAAGAAGAAGGCCGTCATCAAGAAGACCGAAGATGACAGTCACTCTGACTTTGGGGAGGAAGAAACTCTTGATGCTAGAGCAGCCGACGAAAAGGCTGCGCGCAAGAAGAGTCTCAGATTTTACACGTCTCAGATTGTCCAGAAGGCAAATCGCCGAGCAGAGGCTGGGCGCGATGTTGGTGGAGATTTGGACATTCCTTACAGGGAGCGTCTCAAGGACAGGCAAGCTCGTCTGAACGCCCAAGCAGAGAAACGGGGCAAGAATTCGAGCCTTGGGGCTGATCTAGGTGATGAAAGCGGCGGCGACGATGACGATGTTGCCGCTGCCGACGTGCGAAACGCAGCTGATGCGGAATACTATAATACCGTCGCGGCTGCTTCTCATAAGAAGAAGGCGGATAAAGCCTCACGAGCGGCGGCTTTGGCCGCGGCTGGTGATCGTATCGTTGAAGAACTCAACGAGGACGGGACGAGACGACAGATTGGATGGACCATAGAAAAGAATAAGGGTCTTGCACCAAAGAGGAGGAAGGAGAACAGGAATTCTCGAGTGAAAAAACGGAAGCAGTACGATACGAAGAAGAAGAAGCTCGCATCCCAGAAAGCAATCTACAAAGGCGGCGAAGGGCGAGGCGGCTACGGGGGAGAGCTTTCTGGTCTCAAGACGAACTTGGTCAAATCGATCAAGCTATAGTAGGCTTCTTTGTAGAGTCACGAATAGAAACGCGGTTAATCCCCAGAGTGGTTCACTTCAGAAGTTCAAGACAGCCCTGGAAGCCATACGTAGCCTTCGATCATATCTATCATGCAAGCTATATGAATGGATACTATCTTGATCAAGGTTGTTTTTATCATCTACATCCAGGCATCTTTAAGGGGTAACTACTTATTTAACTTGGGATCGTCAAAACAATGTTCATACAATACCCTTAATCCGTCGATTCACCATGCTAAGTATGGTTTTCAATTATATGCACGCTGGACGTATCTGCATGTATTCCCAGCTACTCTGAATTCCAGACCTGCGTCCATGCGTTTCCAGTGACTCACACGCACCCAGCTCGAAGAGGCTTAGTCTCAAATCGCGCTGACCTCCAGCTACATGTAGTCACCATCAGCACCGCCATGCCATCTACGTCTCCAGCTCAACTTCTCCATCCACACTTTTTTACCTTCTTTAATATTCGGATTATAATTGTTTCGTCCGTGCCCGCAATCAGAAATGGCTATTGGACGCAACAGACCAATTTCCGTTCCTATCCTGGGCTCATTGTCCAAGGATGTTGCTGCGCCATCTGACGGCGAGGACACTGTCTCGTCCCTCTCGTGGTCTCCCGCCGCCAATCATCTGGCAGCGGCATCATGGGATGGTGCAGTGCGTATATACGATGTCGCCTCCAACGGTTCGGCCATCGCAGCTGCTAAGCTCTTGGCCGAAGGTCCTGTCCTCGATTGTGACTGGGCCAAGGTAAGTGATTGAGTCTTCTAACCCTACAGCTATTCGCCACGATCAAAGAACTTCCAACCAATCTTCCATACTAGGTAGGTGAAATAATAACCCGTGACGACCAGAAATGGCATTACTGATACTGATTAGGACGGATCCATGGTCCTCGTAGGAGGAGCCGATAAAAAACTACATCTTTTACACCTCCCCACAGGCCAACAGGCAACCGTCGGTATCCACGGGGCACCTGTCCGCAGTGTTCGTTTCGTGGATATCCCAGCGTCCAATGGACCCATAGTCGCTTCTGGGTCTTGGGACCAGACGGTCAAGTACTGGGATCTCCGTCAGCAGAACCCAGTCGCCGCACTTGCCTGCCAGGAACGCGTCTACGCGATGGACGCGAAGGCGCAGCTCCTCGTCATTGCGACGGCGGATCGCCAGTTCCACCTTGTCGACCTGAAGGATCCGACGAGGTTCCTGCGCACACAGGCCTCGGCCCTCCCTTGCCAGACGAAGGCCGTCGCCGCGTTTCCCGACGGCAAGGGGTGGGGGTACGCCACCATCGAGGGGCGGTGCGGTATCAACGCACTGGACGAGAAGAAAGACAGGTATTGCATGAATCTTATCTTCCGTCATATGATGTTCACGAGTCGATATGGACGAGACCACACGTACAAGATCGGAACTCGTACCTAACATGAGATCCTATTTTCAGCAACACAAACTTCACTTTCCGCTGCCATCGCGCGCAGTCCGAGAAGGCGAAGGATACGACCGAGATCTGGGCAGCCAACTCCATACAGTTTCATCCAACTCTCCCCCCAACATTTACGACAGGCGGTAGTGACGGCACCTTTTGCTTCTGGGATCGCATCGCGCATTCCAAGCTCAGAGCATATCCGTCGGTCGGTAACCCCATCACGACCACTGCTTTCAATCGTGACGGCAGTTTCTTCGCCTATGCTAGCGGCTACGATTGGAGCCAGGGACATGCCGGAAACTCGACTCAGATACAGACAAAGGTCACCGTGCATCCTGTTACGGAGGAGGATGCTACGCCTAGGAAGAAATAGGCTAGTTATGGGGGATTTGGGTCCAAATTTGGGGTTGGGAATATTGGGGTGGTGCAATGAGCAAATTAGGAAAGATGACACCACGTTAAAGACATTGGGCACTGGCAATCTTGTATCACTGGAGGATCTCATTTGTTTGAGGATCGGTATATGTATTCCTGAGGAGGGTTTCCATGCAGTACGACTTTGGTGGAAGGTCGACGGTCGGGAGAACGTATCTTCAAAGGAGGGGGGCATTTCTAAGCGTACAGCAAAAGCGAACGATTGTTCGTTGTTACGTGTCTTACAGAAGATTCGATCAATGAAAACAAGCTGAAGCCACAAATAGGTGGAACATCAATGAGCAACGCAAAAAAAAAAAAAAAAGCTCGCAACCAAAATATTCTTCTTCCATGCATACATATCAGTCCATTGAAGAAGTCTGTATTAATGCGGAACGACCTATCAGACTTTGGCTGTATGACCTCGGTATTGAGACTAAACGCCAATGCCCTGGATATGCTCTTCGGGACTCGTTGCACATGCAACCCGCCAGAAAGGCTGACAATGTGGACTTTTCTGCACTGTCCCTTGCAGCTCCCCAGGTCATTTCATCTAAGGCCAGCCCGCCTAGGCATATTAAACCTGATAAGTGGGCAATCGAGAATAATGAGGACAGTACGGAGAGGCAATCGGTTATCGTCAGGGATAAGCCTTGGTAGGTTGGCAAAGCTTTCGGTACTTATATCTATCATGACTCCGTAGTAAGCCAAGGTTGCTGGAAAATAAGTGGTGGTTAAAAGTAATAGTTATTTTGGATTCGGCATACTAATAAGACTGCTGTGCTATAAAACCTAGCTTCGAAGAATAAGCCTGTGTCAAGTATTTTGTGCGTCGGATCCGATCAGAGACCAAATTGAAAGAAAACAAAACAAAAAGCCAGTATTCCCTCCACTGGGTAATTATCTGTATGGACGTCCTCCCAAGATAGACCATACCCAAGCAATATTATTAAACAAACGCCAGCTAAACTTCTAAAAAAAAACGACTTGTTCCTCCTCTTCCTCGTTGAACCCATTTTCCCAGAAGATCAATCAGCTCTTCATCCTCAGAAGAGACGTAGATTCCTAGGAATTGAACGGCATTTCAGCGTCTTCCCCAGAGGCTACTGCTGTAGTTTTGCCGCGACGCACGCCAGAGGGCGTGTCTGGAACAATGCCCGACACCGTCCCGGCACTCGCAGTCCGTCACACGCGCAGCGTGCATTGGGTTCCCGACCACGGCGTGGACCGACGGTGGCGGCGCGCTGTTCAGCAAGGTCAGGGGCGGCGGATCATTCAGCACCCCTTGAAGCAACTGTCGTGTCTTGCGTATTCCGCTGGACGCTGGCGATGGCTGACAAGCTCCATCGCGTGCTGGAGATGACTGACGAGTCTCGTCGAGAAAGGGTGCTGTCTGGGAGGGTCTCAGGGGCGATGGCGACAACGAACGGATACTTCGGGCAATGGCGATGGCTTGGGCATCCTGGAGCCTGGAGGATCGCGTGGCGGTGGGAGGTTCGAGAGCATTATGTCATAGTTGAAGTTGGGAATCGCTGGCGTGTTTGTAGCAGGACCTTCTGGCTGCACTGATTGCTGCGTGAAACCATGTACGGAGTAGGATGTGAACTCTGATTTAGGCCTCGACATGGAAGAACTGGCTGGAGGGTCGCAGACTGACGCTACGGAAGGGGTGGAAATCGGTGGTCGCTTTTTGTGAAGCCTATCGTAGTTGTTGTAGTTCGGAAACCAGGACGGCTCGGGGGAGCAACGAGGCCTAGAGAGTTCTCGGGAGGAACTTTCAACCATCGGGAGTGCTCTGTCGTTGGAACAATGGCTTCCTTGTGGATGTCGTGGCGAATGATAGGGATCGATTGGCCGTTGAACACGAGGCATCGTGGTCGGGTTGTGGACACCTTCTAAGCGCAAATAACTATACTCACTGGATTCAGAGGGTGTAGTATGGATAGATGCGTGGTCAATATGATGGATATCGTGACCGTAGATTGGTGCAGGGTTGATAGTGTTGCGCATCCAATTTCTTATGTTCCCCCACTTTTGCTTGTCCTCGTAGGAAGGCGTAGGATTTATGGGTTGGTCCTCTATATCGGCTTCGTATCCACGGTCACCTTCTGAGGCAGCACTTTGAGTTCGCTCAGCCATCGCTTCTGTGACAACGTCCGCAGTTCCTTGATATTCTGGATACATCGAGTTGACAACTTCCTCAGCAAGAGTTTCTGCAGTCCTAATGTGTTCGGTTGCCATGGCCAGTTACAAAGAGGCGTTAGTGTTGCGACTTGAGATTTTCTGAGGTTTGGAGTGACGCCTTCCGAGGGAAGAGATTTTGAGTCAAGTAAGGAGATTCGAACGAGGGAAGATATTTTGAGTCAAGTAAGGAGATTTGAACGAAGGAAGAGATTTTGAGTCAAGTAAGGAGATTTGAACGAAAGAAGAGCACAAGGCAAGGTGTGGAAAGATCTTATATCTAAATTCTGGAATCTGGTAAGTGGAGGCCTGGCACCGAGAGAAGGCTGCCATGGAAACCTTATTGAATAATATTACCTCGTTTTCAGAACCACCTAGGCGAGGAGATGCGCCTTGCCTTGCTCGTGGAGTACTTGGTGGACCATCTGCAAAACTTTACCGTGAATGGCTTTTGGTGCGGCAACAAATCCGTGGTTGGCTGTCATTTTCCTTCCAACTCCTAGATCAATATCTTTCCCGTCGACATCCGTGATCTTGCCTCCTATTTCCTCAAACAGCAGCATAGCTCCGGCATGATCCCATATCTTTCCCACTCTATCTCTTCGCTTGTACACCCACACAGTCATGTTCGCCAGGCCAAGTCCCAGACTGACCCATCTTAGTACCCAAGCTAGGAAATCACATCCCTTGGACTTTACTCCGAGTCTTGCCATGATCGCTTCGTGAGCATCGTCAACTCCAGAGTCTAGCATGTGGTAGCAAGATACCGCTTGGAGATCTGGCGATGTCGCTGTCTCGGCAAAGGGCTCGATTCTTCGAAGAGCGACATCATCAGAGGTTGCAAAGAGCGGACGAACATACGTGCCATAGCCTTTCGCCGCAAGGGCTATGCATCCGTGACCTGTAGGATCTAACGACGAATTCGATACGGGAGCTTTGGCATCTATCGATAGTGTAGGGCAGCCGACGATGCTGAGAACCTGCTTACTCCCTTCGAGGAGGGCAACATTGATGGCATAGGCTTCTCGTTGCACGAACGTCTTTGTCCCATCTATCGGATCGAACACCCACACCCTTCCAGCCTCGGGCCCTCCAGGTTCACCAAATCCACACCAGTCAATCATCTCGCACATCTGCGTAGCAGACGTAGGGAGACGGCAGAGTGAGCTTGCCTCGTCTTCCTTCAAGCCTTGGAGGAGACCCCAGACCCTGTTCATCAAGACAGGATTCTCTCGGAGGTCAGCGGCAGACTCTTCACCAACAAACTTGTCGTCGGGAAATGCATGGTAGATAGTGGCTGTGAGCAGGGCTTGAATTGCGAAGTCGGCCACAGTAACAGGGCTCAGGTCATCTTTTTCGACAGTCCCTTTGTCATCTGCTGAGATGACAGACTGACTGATCTTTGCAGCAGCTTGGATGGCGCCAATGGCAACTTGGAGCTCTCGAGCATAGGGACTGTTCATTCTGGAAGAGTCGGAAAATTGAACTGTTCCAGGTAGAGAGAAGGTGACTGGTTGCTGCTTGCTCAAGACATAGTGGGCTTGTGGGCAAGACTTACATAAGGTAGGTGCTTTCGAACCCATACTGTACCTACCGCTTATGGATTCTTTCTTGCTGCTGGTATCGACCGTCCGCCGACTGGCACCACCTGATTGCTACCATCGACTCTTCACAGGTAAGTACAGAAGCACAATGCAGTTGACACCTCCAGTAAGTCTTCTGATTGTGTTCTGATCTATCAATGTGCCAGCTTTATTCTCAACTATTTAGAACCCAATTGTGTCTATTTAAAATTCAAACCGGCGCACTCGCGTTTTATAATCCTTAGCTCGGCCGACGAACGATTTTCGGGCGCAAAAGCATACTGATACTGTGACCAAAAACACAGGCATGGTCTTTAAACTGTGATAGCAGCTACAATAATCAAGGTACAGCTTATGGTATATAAAGTGGTCTAGACCCTCAAGCAAAGATCTCTTAAAACTTAATCTTGGGCAGTACCTATCTGAGAATTATGCTTCCGTGGGTAACAGATAAAATGTATATCGGTAAATTGCTGGCATTTGAGAACGTTCCTGTACAATCATAGTTATATGGGGAATAACTCTCTGTTACATTGAAATTATTGCCTCAATGAGGTGATGCACCTTAGAACGTTTAGCATTATGTAGGTTAAGTATATAGTCATCGGAGAACCCCAGGCGTCGGGATGCTTAGTCCATACGACAAGCACTAGGTACTTAAACCAGCGATACTGTAGAACTGAGATTTCCTATGCCAATAAAACGACGACTATACTTGGCCACGAGTACAGGCTCTGAATCGCATTTCCGCTTCTGTCGATTCACGATTCAAAGCACACTGACCAGCCATGGGCACCATTCCATAGGAATTCTCGACATAGGTACTATCCAAGCAATCAATATGGGTATATCATTCCCTTCTACCCGCCTCGAACTCAAGAACTATCGTCCCGCCTTTTTAGCTGCACCTAGATGCGTAGCTTTCCATATATGCTCATATACGTCGTGCCACTCATATATTCAGCGCAGATTAACCCTTCTCCCATTTCCAAGATTACATTCCACCTTGCCCCATCTACATAACCACACAGCAATCGCCAAGCTTGCGCACCAACTTTCCAACAATTTTCTCCATCGGATCCTGGTTTTGCTGCTGCTGGTGACCTCCATGATGTTGCTGCTGTCCCCCATGATGCTGCTGCTGTCCCCCGTGGTGCTGTTGATATCCCCCGTGATGCTGTTGCTCCTGACCGCCGTGGTGCTGATTCCCAGGATACCCCCCAGGCTGCTGCGGCGCGGGCGGCATGTGCGCCTCGCCGCCCTGCAGGTTCACGTAGATCCGGCCGGCGTTGTCCTCCGTGGCGTACTGCAGCCCCAGCTCGCGGCAGACCTGCTCGACGCGGGGCTTGATCTTCTGTATGTGGTTCACGCTGTGGTTGCCCTTTCCGACGATGCTGTGGGGATCAGAACGAATATCAGCCTCTTTTGTCCCAAGGAGGTTCCCCTTCCCCCCTCACGGAATCAAGATGCGGGGAGCGAATCTTGTATGTTCGCGAGAGAGAGAGGGGGGGGGGGGAGCGAAGACTTCGAAGGGGGGACAAAAAAAACTCTAGACGTACACATGGAGATGCGTCTGCCCTTGCTGCTGCGCGTAACGGATGCGCTGCTCGAGGATGTCCTCGGCCTCCTCGACAAACTGCCCGTGCAGATCGATCGTGTCGTCGGCGACGCGGTCCGTGGCGTTGTTCTCGCGGAAGATGTAGTCACTCGCCTGCTTGTTGTACTCGTCCATCTTGGCCGCGTGGCGCTTGCCCTCGTTGCTCAGCTCTTTCGCCTCGGCGCCGTCGCCGCGCTCGTAGGCTTGGTGGGACTGTTCCGGTGAGGCGGCATGTCAGTCCATTGTATCATACGGTATGCCGGGCCTCCCTCCTCCCCCCCAATACTGTTCTTGGACGCAGGACGCTGAGTGGGGGGCGGCTTTGGTTGGAAGGAAGACGAAGATGGGCGTACCCGGTCAAAGCAGCTGTTGCGCTTCTTGGCCTCTTCGCGCGCCAAGTCGCGCAGGCGATCGTACTCGGCCTCAGCATCATTGCCGGCGCTGTGGTTGAAGGCTACGACATGTCAATTGAGTCTGTCTTGAAAGATGCAATGTGTATCGGCGCATGCGACGTGGAGGAAGCTCGAGCGGGAGTCATTGCGTCACTCGACAGCGCGTCGACAGGGGGCCATCGTGCATCGTACCTTTTCCGCCCAAGCGTGTTAGAGGAATCGACATTGTTCAATTGGTTTCCGTGTCAGCAAATCTGAGCTATCCAGAGGGAAAATGTCCAAGGTGAGACAAATAATATTGATGAGGTTGGGCAAAGTCACGTAGAGGCAACCAACGCTGTGTTATGAGCCTTGCTTTTTTTTTTCTCTGTTTATTTTCCGCTGTCCAAAACTTGATTCGCACGAGGATGAATGCGATGCCCGAGCTTGGAACTCAGGCGTGGGGAGATCTGCAGCTAGTAAGCCAAGGGCCGATCGAGGCTGAGTGAGGCTGTTCCTCGAATGAATTGTGATTTGACAGAGCCTAGATCTATGCAGACGAACGATAAGAGAAAAAGTCTCTGGAATAATATGTGAAATAGTTTAACAATCGTGCAAGCATAGGAAACCGCTGCAATGTGATTCGCGAGGGATAGCTCGTTCGAATCTATTGGACATGTCACTTGCATCTTCCGCGCCACACGCTGTGGCAGCCTGCAGATGTACTTTGCGAGTACAACAAGCCAGGAACCAAACCACTACCACGCAGAGGCATGCGTTGGAGCGCTGGCAATGCAAGGCGCTTCTTGCGTTCGCAGGGGCTTTTGATTCAAGTATGTAGGTGATTTTACGGTCCTGATCAATGGCTTGATCTTGGAGCTGTGCTCAGCCGTGACAAACTTGTCTTCGGGGCATGCAAAGGCATGTTGGGCAGGTAGAACTTTCTTGTGTATGCCCAGTCCCATCAACAGTCACTCTTAATCATAATTAACTGAGAAATCATCCATCTTTTCAAACCGTAACTGGCCTCTTTCCGGGCATGCAGGGAAGATATCAAGCATACCGTGCGCTGTGATAACGTCTGTGTACATTTGTGAGGGCGTCTACCGAGGGCACGGTAGTTGGATGTTCCACTCATCCACGAGTCGCACAGTCATGGGCGCAACATGCCAGCAGTCGTGGCTTCATTATCAAGCCGCCCCATCTATCTGTACTGTGGTCTGGAAATTCACTCTACGATTCAAGGGATTCTCGCAATCAGCAGGTCGAAGAGAAATTGACATGACCGAGAGACCGGGCTTGCCATGTGGCAAACAAGCCTGAACCCCGGCCTGGTTTCCAATTAGAGACCCCGCTGGAGAAATAGTGTCGCTTGTCCACGATGGCGCAAATTGCAACCTCGGAGAAATGAAGGAGCCAGGTTCGATATTGAAGCCCACTGTACATAGTAGATCCTGAGCCCAGTCATGGGCATCCATAGCCAATAGTCCAAATCTCAGGATCTGCTACCTCTCGAAATAAACACTCACATGCAATGACCGGATATACCATAGTGGAGGGCATTGCGATGATCAGTACTTAGGTTGTCTGTCTAGCTCAACGTGGGGTGAGGTTGGTCAAAAGCCAGTAGTAAGGGGCACTGATACAAAGTCGACCCTATCTCCGTTAGTTTACCGTATACATAAATCGGTCAGTCATTGCAGTCAGCCAAGCGCCGGAGGTGGACCTGTCGTCGATCAAGGGCACAAGCCTTCGGCGTGCTCAAGCCGTGGAAAATTTCGAGAAATCTGGTAAGGCTCCATCATAAAGACAAGCTAATGCCGAAGGCCGCGTCCGGAAACCTTGGGTGCCTGGCAGCCTGGCAGCTTCTGCAGAGACCGAAAGACCTGCTTGAGCTTCGAAGCATCGAGTCGCCAGTGTTCTCGACGCCAAGCCACAGCAGAGATATGTAGATCGGGGCTGTGGGGTATTTCACCAGTTCGTTGTGTTCGCATAGCAGAAATATCCAGGCTAATCTTGCACACGTTTCAAGAGACTCTGGGATGGTCGGGCTTCTTGAAACTCGACTCTTCAGCGCTGCCAGGGTTTTACAGTCTCACCAATCCTATTATCACCGGGGGGATTATAGATATCCCAAGATACCATGGTGGGAATGGTACTTCACCACTGACTAGCAGCGACCATCGTGCAACGTAGATGATCGTCCGACACTTGAGCACTTTCTCCTATCTGCTGCTATAGTACATACATAGGTAACTAAGCGGAGTGCCTCGCCGACTAGTGGCCCTCGCGGGTCTGGTGTGAATACTGCCAATAACCGGCGTGCCTGGGCTCCGGGAAGCCTCATGAGTCGTCACGATTGGTCGATTGAGGACTAGGGTGAACCGTGCCTGAGTCAATACAAAGACACGGCTGAAATTGACATTTGCCCGTCGACGCCATATGATTGAAATGACTTCCTAAGACGTCGTGTTCTATCGCTGGCTGCAGGTCATATTGGCCGCAGCACATCAGCCCGAAAAGAGAATGTCTAGTTGTAAGAACTATAAATAAGTATGACGGATGGCGTTAGCAGTGTCAGACAGCTCCCAAGTCGAACTGGCATGCTGCAGACTGCCATCTGCCCAAGTGAGCCCAAGCTGAAAAGGCTTCGTCGATAGATGGTTACTGATCCTTCTGGAATTGTTGTCATTTCTGATGGGCGATGGTGGACAGGACCAGATTATGTATTGACAGAAAATCGGAACAAAATATATATATATATATAATGCATGCAAGCAAGGGACAGAGCTGGGAAAGCAATCCCGCTGTCCGGGATGTACATAGCTGCACTGTGATAGTGTGATAGGCGATGCTGGCTGCATTGGGCTGACTACTGTATTGCATCGAGCATTAGCGTTGATTATGGAAAAGTTCTCGAGAGTCCAGAGGAAGGCATCCAGACAGGCACCGGCTAGTCAGCCTTTTTTAAACCTGCACCTTCTAGCCTGCCCTACCTACCGACAACACATATGTATCTGATGCCGCATCTTTGATCTGCGGGTGACAGTGGGCCGCTGACTGCCGTGTGCCGTGTTCCTTTTAAGGATAGAATTTTACGGTTCGTGCTGTTGTGGCTGGCAATGACGATCCTCTCTGAAGGAAATATCGGTGACTAACAATAGACTGGGAATAGCTGTGCAATAATGTGTCTATTCCGTACAAACATAGCGGAATAGACCTCGGTACATATTGGATCTCGTCAAGTCGACCAGAGAGGTGTCTTGCACAGTATAACGAAAGAACCGGCTTAGAAACACGATGCAACGAAACGGAACGTCAGCGTAGTAGTCTGAAGCACTGACTCGGAATGCATGCGTGCTATGTATGCACTTACCAGTGTCGACGTCCATCTGTCTGCGTACTCAAGCGATTCCAGATGCGCAGGAAGAAATACGGGGCAGTGCGGAACAGTGCAGGGTGACAATGCCCTGTGAGGTCTCTCTGCTACACAATATGCGGTATGTACTTCCGCATAGCGGATTGTATGGAGAAGGTCCTATGTTCAAGATCATCAGGAGACGACGCAAAGAGCAAGGTACCGCCAGGAAGGCGTAAGAGAAAGAGGTGGCAGAGGTAGAAGAGGACTAATCGAGAGAGCGATAGAGACACAAGACGGCGCGCGCAAATCAGATGTCGAAGCACCACTATTCATTTTGCCTAAGGGAATTTGGGACTAGCGCCTCGCATGATTGCTCCTCAATCTAACCCTTTTGGGCTAAAAGTACTGAGTTACCCCTTGCTCAGCTTGCCTTCTCTCTCCACCTCCATTTCCCAAGTTAGTCTCGTCCTGAGCAAAGACCCATTACCCCCTTACTCGGCCCTGCCCTGACCCTGACTGGCACCTGCACCTCTTAGGTAAGGTGGACCGAAGCCCAGCAGCTCCAGATGCTACCGTGCAGTTCAGGCCTACCTAGAGAGGCACGCTGACCACTGCTCCAGCGCCTTTGATTGCATCCAGCACCTAGTTACTAGCCAGCCTGTTTGCTCCAGCCGGAGCAAAGGAGCCCAGCCCGCCAGCACCACTGCTAGAGCCCAGCCCAGTACCTTAAGGAGCCTACTTTAGCACGCCTAAAAGCCTACCATAGCAGGTAGCGTGCACCCATAATCCTTTTCTCTCGCCGTTCATCTTCCGCCCCGGTCGGGTCTCATCTCTCGCTCTCAACCACCCTTTTTCCTTTTTCCTCTTCCCCGTCGGTTTTCTCCCCGTCGTCTCAACCCACTGTCCCTCCTTCTGCTCTCCTGTCACCATCTTTTCCTGTCGCCAGTCTTCTTCCTCACTTCCCAATCGGTGCCATTCTGGTAAGTGTCCTGTGTCTTTCTTCTGCGAAACCTTGTTCTACCTACGGAAACATTATCACCACCATTGCCGACAGACTGCGACTGCAACTGCAATATCCACTTCCCCCTTTGAGCCTGTCCATCCATCCATTTGTCACTACATTGCCGCTTCATCATCAATCGACACACCATCTTCCTGGTTGCTGTTCAAGCATCCCTTGTGATTTCTGCGGCATCGGGTGAAGGAAGCAGTAATCAGTTGTGTGGCTCGTGTTGTTTCCCAGAATCCCAAGTCTATCTCGGGTTCATTCGTGGTCATCACAAACATAAACACAATACAAATCTGCGTGTGTTCGACACAGCAGGTTATCCTATCAACCCGTACTGACCAAAGTGCAGACGCCGGCTCCTATTTCGATTCAGGACGCTGACACTTTGCGATTTCCTCGAAACCGCATTTACTACATATTAATCTATACTTCGGAACGCGCCCACATTCAGCAAAATGGGTTGTGGAATGAGCACGGAGGAGAAGGAGGGCAAGGCCCGGAACGAGGAGATCGAGAACCAATTGAAGAGGGACAAGATGATGCAGCGCAATGAGATCAAGATGCTCCTTCTGGGTGAGTAATCGCAATCAATTATCCTCCAAAGCACCCGCGTTTCAACTGACCACAAAATTTAAGGTGCTGGTGAATCCGGAAAATCTACCATCTTGAAACAGATGAAGCTGATTCACGAGGGCGGCTATTCGCGCGATGAACGGGAATCCTTCAAGGAAATCATCTTCAGCAACACCGTCCAGTCGATGCGCGTCATTCTCGAGGCCATGGAGTCGTTGGAACTGCCGCTCGAAGACCAGCGGATGGAATACCACGTCCAGACCATTTTCATGCAACCCGCCCAAATCGAGGGCGATGTTCTGCCACCTGAGGTCGGCAATGCCATTGAGGCTCTGTGGAAGGACCGCGGCGTCCAGGAATGTTTCAAGCGATCTCGTGAATACCAATTGAACGATTCAGCGAGATAGTAAGTCGCCTGTTCATTCCGCCTAGAATTCAATCACTGACGCTCAATCACAGCTACTTCGATAACATCGCCCGTATTGCTGCTCCTGACTACATGCCTAACGACCAGGATGTACTCCGCTCTCGTGTTAAGACTACCGGTATCACCGAGACCACCTTCATCATCGGCGACTTGACCTACAGGATGTTCGATGTCGGTGGTCAACGATCCGAACGAAAGAAGTGGATTCACTGCTTCGAGAATGTCACCACCATCTTGTTCTTGGTTGCTATCTCCGAGTACGATCAATTGCTATTCGAAGACGAGACTGTCAACCGTATGCAAGAGGCTCTGACCCTTTTCGATTCGATCTGCAACTCAAGGTGGTTTATCAAGACCTCGATCATCCTGTTCTTGAACAAGATCGACAGATTCAAGGAGAAGCTCCCAGTCAGCCCGATGAAGAACTACTTCCCTGACTACGAAGGTGGAGACGACTACGCCGCTGCCTGCGATTACATTCTGAACCGATTCGTGAGCTTAAACCAGCATGAGACGAAACAAATCTACACACATTTCACATGTGCGACGGATACAACACAAATTCGCTTCGTCATGGCTGCCGTCAATGGTTCGTTGCTTAATCCCCTTCCACTTCCATTGTGAAGCAATGCGTTACTAACTAAAAGTGAAGATATCATTATCCAAGAGAATCTGCGCCTATGCGGTCTGATTTGATTGGCGTTACGCGACAAGAAATCAGAATCAAAACACCCCTTACAACAATACCCCCAACAATACACTCGATGGCTGCCAGTAATGCTATAGATCTGGCTAATGACTGACCTGTATCCTCTCAATGACACGGCGAACGGAATCTTCTTCCATGTCTTTGTTTGGCGCCTCAACTGTCCGCACATATTCTCCTCGAAGCTGCTCTACCAAGATGGCCTCTTAGGGCTCCAAGGAAGCTGCAGTATACCATGCGATGCTCATTTAAGAGGTGGGAAGCGAATGGCCGCGGAGGGACATTGCATTTAAAGAAAGTCATGGCGGATCATATATCTTGTTTAATTATGAACTCGCGGCGACGTTTGATCCCTTTCTTTTTCTTTTCTCTTCTTCAAGGCCGCCAGAGTGCCTTGGTGCATGGCAAAAACGGGAAACGCACTGCCGGTTGAAAGCAGTGGTTTGTTTATGGAAGCAGGGGACAGGACGATTGCGATGAAGTTATACCAAGGTGGGACTCCGGAGGGCCCCCAAAGATATCAGGTGCCTCTCGAGACGGTTGGATCTGTTCATATGAAAGACAATAAACCAACCATTGTATTAAATCTATATTCTTCCATACATGACCTTTTCCAAGCCCGTGACATTGTCAAACTGTTTGTGAATTCATCGTCAGGTGCGCTAGCATGGACCCAGTATGTTTGACTGAGGAGTCCTTGACATATTACCGTCAACTCAGGCAAATTAGTATGATCTGCGACAGAGACGGAGATCCACATGAGACGGGCGAGTCCCGGGAATTCTCTCCTCAGAAACCTGCGACAACACGGAGGCATGGGTTCTAGAAGAGTTCCCTCGCGCAGGGGAGCCTTGCAGGTAGAGGAGCAGAGGAGAAGCTTTGCAGCCTTCTCCATGATCGGCTCTTGTGGATCTGGCAGCCCCCTCCGTCTGCCCCTTCGAACAAGTGGTTTTAATGCGGCCCAAGCTCGAACATGCGATGATGTATGGTAAGGGCGAATGGCTGCAGATAAAGTGAGCTGAGGTGGCCCTGCGTTTCTCTTTCCCATGGACCACGGGTTCTCCACGTTGTTTATGCGAACAGGTGATGGGGATCAGCCCGGGGTTTTTTTTCCCTTCTCCTTGGCCTGGCCTGGCTTGCTGTAGGTTTGGCAACACCAGCAATTCAAGGGTATGCCTTGGTGAGGGCTTTAGGGGAGGAAGGGATATGGGGAGTGTTTTTTTGGGATGATCTGTGTTTCAGTGTGTAGGCTATTTGCATCGGATCCCGGGCTTTTTGTGACTTGCGGAGTTGATGCGTTGGCGTCTGGTGCGTGTTATTGTATTTTTGACCAGTTGGGCCTTTTACCTACGGAGGCGAGGTGAGTAGGTATGTACGTGACGTAGGGTCCATATATGATACCTAAGTTTGTTTTTGATATATGAGAAGTGTCAACGGCATTGGGTCAGGTGAGGCTCTTCGGGGCATATCTACTGCGGGTAGCAAGCAACCTGGCGTACAATGTCCCGGGCGCCGGGTTGAGGCATGCCACGTGGAACAGCCGTGGTCTTGCTGGGCGTGATATAGTACGAGCTCGCTACAGGGCGTACATCCATAGTTCAATCTCATATATTGTTTTCGCAATGACAAGTAATACCTACCTAATAGTCGCGTTGCGATCAGTGTGTGCGTTTCCTGAGCTGCCCGGCGAAGGACGGCTCATGGCCGCGAATTCGACTTGTCAGTCGTATGACAGGTAGCTAGCAAGGGTTACCTAGGCACATAGACATCCTTTTAGCCTTCTCCCTGGGCGATTCATTAATCCGTGGCTGCGCTCCCACCTATTGGCGACTACATAGGTATCAGGTTCTTGCGCACAACCTGACCATGCCGATTCAGCTATTGTTCCATCCGATGTTGGATTCTCAAATGGTGTGAAGGGAAAGATCGGACTTCTCCACGTTGCTTTCGGGATACAAAAAGAAAACACCTTCCTGCTGCATGCATAGGTGGCAGCGGCGGAGATTAGGTTCGACACGACGGCGAGAGAGGCTCTGACGTGCTTCTGCCTTTTTCCTCGACAGCTTCCCCCCTCGATGGTGGTGCGCCGGGGCAGACAATGCAAGGTTTTTTTTTTTTTTTTTTTTTTTTTTTTTTTTAATTGGTGCTGACGCCATCGTGGGGTGGGAGATGTGTGCCTGAACTCTATGCGGGAGTTGAGAGTCGAGGACGAGTAGTCTTGGACGATGAAGCACCGGGGAGGCGGAGGCGTCGTCTGAAATGTCGGCGCGTCTTTTCCAAGGTTCCCCTTCACCTCGACATGGGCGGGCGCGTGTGGTGACTGGCTGGCTGGAGCGGAATCTTCGAACCTCTGCGTGTTGATCACTGCGTTGGGTCATGTGACAGAATTGATGACTTGAAGTTTCCAACCTCTCTCATCCGCCTTGAGGGCTGCAAGGCTTTTTCCTAAGTATAATCGCGCTAAACCACCCTATAACTAGATGTTTGTTGAAGTCATCTGCTGTGTTCAGGGTGGGCAGTCCTTGAGAGCTATTGTGACTTCCGTGGTCACATTCGTTGTAACAGAGTTCAGTCAAGCGGTTTAACTTGAATGCAGTCAAAGCTCGAATTGAGATAGCGATGCGGGTACGTGGGAAGGGTGCATTATGTTCCGCTCTACATTATATTTGAGCGGCTTTGCCAACTGAATGTTCAGATGTTTGGCCTGTCGCAGTCTACTTATCGCTCAACCCGGGAGTAGTTGTTACGCCATGGAGATGGTCTTGATATTTCCTGCTAAGTTATTATCTTACTTGAACTTGTCGCTCATGGCCTCTCACCCAGTTGCATCAGAACGGGCCCGCAGTAAGATGACACTCTACTATTCAGTCGTGGGTTTCCATAGATAACAAATATTGAGATCCATTAGACACGGTATACACCTGCTAATCCATGGTTTCTTATCATAGTTAAGAGGTCGTAAAATGAAGTCTATTCGTGTTCGATTATGTAAAGAGGGCATCCTCTACCAAATCAGCAGTATTACGGTATTGGGGCGCAGGGAAGCCTGGGTTCATTAGAGATAGAGTCTCTTTGTCCATTTCAAAACGTATCAACAGCATATCAGGTGGGATCAAGGCCCCACTGCCTGTCAAAAAGATTCTCAAGAGGGTTTCCCCGAGCACGTATAGTCTATGTCCTCTTGCACAGAGAAAACTCAAGCTCCAGAGTTTGATTGATGTATCGACAAGAACTCAATAAGTCCATAGTAGGTACCTCCAGTAGATATCACACGGGACTGCATAGCCAAAGCACATCCTACAAAAGGGTTAGGACAGATATCTTCTCAACAGCCTTGTTACTGAAAACAGATAGAGCAGGTCGATGTGCAGCACTATTGTTAATCTACGATAATCCAATCTCTAGGACTTAGGTACCGTTATGGACGATGATCCTAATGGGCGTTTTCTTCTTGAAAGCAGGGGAAAAAATAGAATTAGATAGTCTATCAAATTGAGGTAGAGAGATTTCTTCAAGGACAGCTTCGATAGCAACCTGGGGCAGGTCTTCAATTTGTAAGGGTTGAAGGTCTCAGGGACCATGGCCTCGAGCAATTGTGCCGAGGTATATCAGTACAGTTCCAACTATGTTTCAATGCAACTAATAAAAGCTCTTTTCGCAATATACTCTCAAGACACACTGGCAAATCAACGAAGTTGACGTGGCTACCTTGGACCCCGATCGTTGTAATCATATCGACCGTTGCCATCTGGGAGGTGGTGGGTTCAACGTGGGCAGTCTCCGACGGGTTATTGAGGAAACGAACCGACAGGTTTCTACGAAAACAGAACCAGACAGCTTTCTAGGTTTCGACGCACAAGCTAGGGAGCCAGATCATAGTATCAAAGCTTTCGTCAAGAGGTTCATCACGGATGCCAATTACCAAGATCCGCCAATGACGGCTCCAGCACCAACAAGCTGGTTTGATACGGTGATAGAGGAGTGGAGAGAGAAGAACAGGGTAATTCAGGGTTACTGAACAACATTCACTAGGTGTTCGACCGTCACAACGCCCTAGGATTAGGCACACATACATCTGCATCGGTAGGAGCCCGCATTATACTACTGACGACTCAAACGTGAGGAGCGAGAAGGAATGTGTACGAAAATGAATGATCGCTCATCAAATTGGCTGGCGGCTGGATGGATATAGCTAGTCCTTATCATTCATCTCCCAATTTGCGATGTTCTCTCTGTACTCCGTCATTTCCTTCCATTTTTGCGCGAACTCACGCATGCCTCCCTCGCCCGCCAGACTCGCGTCCACAACGTCCTTCGGTAGCTTGTGCGCTGAGTACTGCGGCGAGCTGAAGTTGTAGGCCGACGGATCCTCTTTCTCGATGAGTCGTAGCTCCGGAACGTAATCCTCATCATCATCTTCCGCACTCGTATCATCGGTCTGTTCTGCTGATTCATCACCCCCGGTAACACCGAGGTACGGCCCTGGAACCTCTAGGTCCAGAAGCTCCTGCCAGTCGAACAAGAGACTATCCGTGTGAGGAGCCCATGCATTAATATCAATAAGCCGCGCCCTGCTAAGAGGCTCGTCCTCGCCTTCGGGAATATAAACATCAAAGGTGAAATTACCATCTGGGAACGAGTACCGTAGTTTGTGGTTGAATAACTGGTGAATCCGTGCCATGATATCCGTCTTGAGAGACTTTAGGAATTCAAAGTAGTTCAAGTCCCGCTGCGAAATAGCAACAATATTCCTGTGTTTCACAAAGCAGCGGAACTCCATGGCCGTGTGCGGATTGAAGTATGACCTTAATACCAGAACGGGCTTAAAGGGGGTCTGACTATGACCCGCGGAGGGGTTCGATGTTGGCGTGCAGTCGTCAAAGGCGTGTTCCAGGTCATAAGTGATGAAATTGGAGCTCTTAAGCAGTAGGTATATGTCATTGGGACATGTGCACTTAATGGTGTTCTGGTGAGGTGATA
Organism: Xylariaceae sp. FL0016; assembly: GCA_022578815.1. Classification (NCBI taxonomy): domain Eukaryota; kingdom Fungi; phylum Ascomycota; class Sordariomycetes; order Xylariales; family Xylariaceae; species Xylariaceae sp. FL0016. Next base: position 516,963 of record MU388748.1, read on the forward strand.
TCCAAGCTGCGTCCTTCGGTGCTGTCCAGTTCAGCTTAGGAGCTACCTCCCCTCCGAGTTCGACTATCCTGTCTTTGATCATCTGATGCAACTCTGGAAAACGCTGGTTTGGGGGTAGGCGCGGAAGCTCATCCTCAGAATCTGAGTCTGAGTCCGAGTCTTCAACTTCCTCTGGAGGAGGCCGAAAGGTCGATGGTGTGGACTCCCACTCATCATCCTCGGGCTCGGCACTATCGTCATCTGCAAGTATTATACCATCCTCTTTGATGTAATCTATGAACTCGGGGGTGAGAGGAATGATGCGGGACTTGATGCATGATGTGCGATATCTGAACTTGGTTAGTTATGGCAAGGATAAGAGTTATAAGAAGCGGGTGTACTTGGGAAACCAGGAGTCGTATGCGCAGTTCAGAATGTGATCCCTTGTAATGGGTGGGAACTGTGTTGCTGGACTCGCAGCTGCAGGAACCTCTTCAGGCGCAGGGCCAGTGACTGACGGCATCTCGTTAATTCAATGTTCGGCCGTGACTTTGGTGTTTTCAGTTGGACGAGATGTTCTGATATGCGTTTCTCTCAATACCCGATTTCTTGTAGGTTTCAAAATGCTTTGGTTTAACAGAGTCAGAATTCCCGTCTGGTGAGTTGGTTTAATACAGATGAGGAAAACATGTACTTGAGTCCGATATCCATGATTGCGACTCATCACTGATGGCGGGGCAAAAATCCCACCTGCACCTTCTCTGCATCTCTGAGTCAAACCCCCACCAAGCTACCCGACCTCTCGTCATCTGCGCCACCATTTACCGCCTTCCATTTTCCATCTCAAGTAAACCGTCAGGTACCTAACCACCTACCTACTTCCTCGCATTCTCCCCAAGTACAGCCCACGATACATTCGAAGCGAGACTGGACCTTTGCGAAATCTCTAGGCATTCCCCGCAACTAGAGAAAAATGTCCGACAACGTCGGCCTCTCCACGCCCCGCGGCAGCGGCACCTCCGGCTACGTCCAGCGCAACCTAGCCCACCTGAAGCCGCGCGACCGCGGCGCCCCCTACCCTCCCTCCGCCTCCCGCGACCGGGACCTCGACCACCTGCGCCACCGCCAGCGACAGCCCGACCAAGGCATCCTCGAGCACGACCGCAAGCGCGAGGTCGAGGTCAAGGTATTCGAGCTGCGGGACCAGCTCGAAGACGAAGGGTACGTCCCCATTCCCCCATACCCTACCTACATGAGGTTACGCAACACGACAATAGCTGACAGCTCCCCCCCCCCTTCACAGAGTTTCTGAGTCCGAAATAGACACCCGCTGCGACGCCCTCCGCGCCGACCTCACCGCCAAAATGATGTCCCGCTCCAAGCACGGGCAGCAACCGCCCCGCGACGCCAGGGGCCTCAAGTCGCACCAGGTGCACGAACTGGCCGACGCCAAGATCCGCGAGAGCGAGCGCCTGCGCAGCGCTCTCAAGATCAGCCGCGACTACGAAGAGGGCGGGCACTGGCGCCGGCAGGAAGACCGCTTGCGTAAGGCGTTGGAGCGGGATCAGCCACAGGAGGGAGGCGAAAGAGGCGAGAGGGAGAGCAGTGATCGAGGAAGGGATTAAAAAATGGTGGAATAGAGGGCCATTGGCTGTCCGAGAAATGTTTTATCTGCATTTGGTATTGCGACGGCGTTCAGGATGACGGCTACAGGCCACCCGGCCTGTTCATTGGGAAAAAAAAGGTATCGGTATTGCCACATTGCATAATATACGGCGGGCTTCTATACACATGAACGTGTTCTTGCTTTCGCAAGATATCAAGCAGCTGATGATGGTAGTCATTGCTGACGCTGTTATAAGTCTATTTCCACGCTTCCTTTATGTATGCCCATGGGGTATCAAATCAATCAAAAAGGTCTAATCCCTAATTAGCTGCCAATATTTCGGCAGCATCCACAGGAGGGGCGTGATCTTCTCTTCCACCATTCTTCTTCAGCGTTTCCTCATGGCGGGCCTGCTCTTCAACCTCACGCTTCTTCTCATGGCTCACATATGTGCCGTAACGAAGAGTGCCTAATGTTAATACGGCCATGAATAAAATTCCTAGGACCGATCGTCGAATCAACACCCATCGTAGACCCTCAATCTCAGATCTCGAGTCGCTGTTGAGGGTGACACTGATTTTCAAGTTGATTTCTTGAATCTGCATATGTTGTGAGTAAAATTGAGAGCCTGCAGAGCAGGAGAAAAGTGACATACCGTGCTCTCCATTGTCCTATGCTCCTCTCTGACGTTCATCCTTCGGTCGTTGAAAAGGCCCTTGACCTCGTCCTTGAGTGTCATGATATCTTGGCTCATCCTTTGACCCAGAATGTCGACTTCATGCTGCAGCTGCGTCCGCTGTTGCCGCGTGTGCTCGTCCGCGGCTTTCCTATTGTTCTTGACCTCGGCGCCGAGCTCGGAGCAGGCTGCGCGGAAGAGATATGTCTCGTTATCGACGTCGCTCTTGCTGACGAGGCCCTCCTGCGCGAAATCGAGGTTCTGGGCGAGGAGCCCGCGAACCGCCTTCATGACGGTGATGGCTTGTTCGCGCGTGTAGCCCCCGGCCTCGAGCTGCTTGACCAGCGTGTAGCTGTCGAAGTGGTGCACGTACGGCGGCGTGCCGATGTGTGGGTGGCTGTACTCGCCCGGCGGCGGCATGTGCAGGACGGCCTCCATGGGCCCGCTCTCCTGGATCCGGGCCTCGGTGGCTGCTTGCTGCGGCGTCGGACTGGCACTTATGGTCGCACCTGTGCCTCCCAGTGGAGTCGAGGTGGATTTGTCTGCCGCGGCAGCTTCTGCTGGCTCCTCCTTCGACTCCTTCTCTTTCTCCTTGCCTTGGTCCTGAGAAGGTCTGTCCTTGTCTGTAGGTTCGGAGGCTTCCGAGGTCCGGGAGGCAGAAGAGTCACCCTTGCCAGGCTGCGGTAATTTTACAACATCGGGCGGGACAGGTAAAGGCTCGACGGCGCTGCCATGGCGCTCGAACGCGGCATTCTTAGCTTGTGACGACGTTGAGAGGGCGGCGGTGAAACGTGTGTAGTTATTCGCAGGTTTGCGATATCGGGTGCTGGTCTTCCTGGTGGCCGACTCGCCGAAGCGGGCTACCCCTCGGAACAGATGAGGGTACAGGAAAGTTAGGCGGGCGGTAGACATTGTCGCTAGCTTCCAGGCTATGCGGTACTATGGTAACGTTGGAGAACAAAAGAAACGTAAGAGCAGGTATTCAAACAATCATTTTGAAGGAGTGTCGGGGGTGATGAGAGTAGTAGAGGTGCGTCCGAGGAAATCAATCTTGGAAGGGGAAAGCTATTGCTAGATTGCCAGATTAGGTAACTAGACAAATGCATGGTGTATCATGCACGTGGACTGGCGTCCTGCAATCGGCCCTTGCCGTCGTGACTGACGTCCGGCACTGGGCTGGGTCCCGTTTCCAGCCCAACTTTTCGATTTTGGCGGTGTCCCTGTGAAACATCTAGAAACTATGGAGCTGCCACCCCGTTACAGGATTACAGATGCATTTATGCAAGTAAGCCATTGGAAGTATGCTCTCATGCAATTGTCGTACCTCGATCAGGCTCAGGTGTGGGGCTCATGGGTCGCTGGCTGGCAGGGGTAGCACTCGTCACCCCGCAACCCGCCAAAAAAACACAGCGCTCAGCTTCTGGCAGGCTGGGAGCTCAAAGGACCCATGTCAGGCTTGTCTGCAGTGCCATGTCACGCTGCCAGCCAGTCCCAGAGAGGTCTCTCCACCGCCCTTCGAGACAAAAATCCTGAGATACTGCAATAGCTTGTTGTCTCTGCCTCTTTTTTGCTTCTGCCATGTATCTGCATTTTGAGCTTGCATTGTCATGAGCTTTTCAGAGTCTCAAAGTCCGTTCAATTGCTCGAGTCGCATTCCATTTCACCCCGCTCCGGACTTACCGTCAGTACTGCACACCTTCAGTTGCTATCTACCAACAATTAGATCTTGCGACTGGTCTCAAATAAACATTCCGAGCGTTCCGAGGCATTCGTCATCCTGCATTCCTGATCGCTCCGTCGCTTGAACACTACATAACCTACTGAGACATCCAGCCTGTGTCGTTCAACCTCCTCTCGTCGCCATCATGGCGCCGGCCGAAGGCCTGTCGGCCGCTGGGTCGGCGACCTATGATTCGGATACCATGACTGTTGGCGATGGGACTTGGGATTTCACCAAGAATACCTTTCTGTTGCCGAATCTAGTCGGGCTCAACTTTGACACCATGCAGTATAATGGTAGGTGATATCTGCTCGCCCATCGCGCACCTTGAAACTGGAAGCTAATGTTTCCCAGGTATGGGCAACCGATTCTCAACACTTACGCAGTACCACACACTCATAACCGGCCATGGAGTCCTCGCCGCCATCACTTTTCTCTTCATCGTTCCAGTCGCTGTCATGTATGCCAGATTCCATCGCGGAAACTTAGCCAGAGTTCGCAGAATACATGCATATTTGCAGATCACCGCCGTTGGTCTCTCGACCGTCGTCTTCATCCTCGGATTTTTCGCCGTAGGGCCGAATCGAAGCTTGACCAACCCACATCATGGGATCGGAGTTGCCATCTATACCCTGATCCTCCTTCAAGTCATTGGTGGTCGCATTGTCAAAAACGTGTACACACGGTCGCTCAGGCTCATGGTGCATCGTTGGTTTGGCAGAGCCATTACCATACTGGGTCTTGTCCAGATTCCTCTCGGGCTAACCTTGTACGGCTCGCCCAAGTACACCTTTATCCTATATGCGGTATGGATGGCAATCCTGCTACTGCTATACTTCATCCTAAGCTGGCGCAATGAGCACCATAGTCGTGAAGATTATGTTATTCGTACCGGTCGGTCTGAAGCCGGCGTAACTATGTCCGAGGGAAGATCAGGGCGAACTGGCAGAGGTTGGCTGGGCCCATTGGCAGCCGGAGCTGGCATTGCGGCACTCCTTGGGAAGAAAAAGCATGACAGGGAACGAAGCCGAAGTCGCAGCAGATCTCGATCTCGAAGTCGACCCCCTGAGGTGATACCCTCCAGGCGAGGCTCTGGAAGTTATCACGATGAGAAATATTCTGAGCGAACTGACGAGCACCACCGAGATGGGTCGGGCAATAAGTTTCTCACCTTCCTCGGAGTACTGGGGCTAGGAGCGCTCGCTAAACGGATGATGGGGCACAGGGAGAGACGGAGATACGATGATGAAGAGTATTCCGCCGTGGAAACAGACACGCCGAGCCGATTTGGCGCTCGCCGTAATCGTTTAGCCCGAAGACGTCCAGACGAATACACCGAATCCGAGTTCACAGAAGACAGGACACGCGTCACCCGGCGGGGAGAATCGAGACCACATACTCCTTTGTTACCTGGGCCCGGGGATCCAGTCGCCGCGGCTGCTGCCTTCAGTGCCGCAGAGCCTCGACCAGTGACCCCACGCCCTTCGCATGCTCGCCCGCCTCATGGGAGAAATGACAGCCATACAATCTTGACCTCGGATTACTCTTCTTACGTTAGCCCATCGCGACGTACACGATACGAGGAAGAGGGTGGTGGTGTAGGCAAGGGACTTTTAGCAGGACTTGGTCTTGGCTGGTTCACCAAGAAAATGAGAGACCGAAAGGAGAGGAGGGCGGAAGAGGAGAGGCTACGATATGAAGAAGAGAGGCGTGACGGCCACCATGGGTCACGGTTCACAGGAGATGGCTACGGAACTCCGACACGACCAGCTCGACGCCGTCCCACGATAGCCGCGGCCGGTACTTCCCTAACACAGGAAACAGAGTCGTCCATGGTGGAGTCCAGACCTTATGGTGCTGGGTACGGCGGGCCTCCCATGCCACCACTCGGGGCGTCGGGCGCAGCCCCGGTTCCTGTTGCCGGCAGCGCTCCGCATTCTAGACACTCGCGCTCGAGATCAAGATCAAGAATTACGCACGATGTGACCGAGCCGGTTTCCGTGCCAGCTATGCCAGACGAACCCCCGCTTGTCCCACATTCTGTACATCACGAGTCTGAAAGCGAGGCTTACATATCTGCGGGTGGGGGGTCTCATAGGCGCCACGCTTCGCGGCGTCGCAGGAACGAAGACAGAGTGACGGAGGCTGAGTCGGTCCAACGGCGGAGAAGCCGAAGTCGAGCGCCCAGCCAGCCTGTCAGTGTTAAAGTGAAATACCACGATGACAGAGACAGGAACGTGACGTTGAGGCGACTTACGGATGACGAAGCCCGGCGCGAGCGTCGCAGAAGGAGATCCAATTCGGTGAGCAGCAGTCTGTCTGGAAGCGAAACGCCTGGCCGACGACGATATCGCCGAAACTCAAGTTCACGCCGTGCTGCAAACGAGGCTGCAGCTGAGCAAGTAGTCACGGAACCACTATCTCCCCCAACACCCGCGTTCGCTGGAGGACGGAGAGCAGGAAAAGATTCAGCCTATTACTCAGGCCAGCCTGGTCCTTCAGGATCACCACCCGCCGCTGCACAGACTATCTCTGCTCTGGATAGTCCGGAAAGCCACGGTACGTGGAGCGCGATGAGTCCATCGCCTAGTGGGCCGATCACAGGACGTCCTGCTGGCTCTGCTGCAGCTTCAGCCGCAGAAAGAAGGAAGAGGAGACGACAGGAGAGGAATAGAGAGGGGAGACCAACTGGAACTGTTGAGTTCGAGTGAGCCTTTGCCAATTGAGTGGATAGACTGAAGCAAACTCATGATTTGGAGTCGGGGCGTTTTTATGTCTTTGATTAATGACTATAGCATGATGCATTGGGAACCGGTGTTCAGCAATCTTGAAGAAGCTGAGAAGTTGACGACTGTGTTGAAGAACGAATGATCCAGCTCCTTGCGAAGCTGCGGCACTTTGTAGGATGATGTCCACCCAGATTCCTCTGGATACCAATTGTCCTATGTCATGTATATAACGAAGATGTAATAATGAGAATGAATGGTTGACCTAGGACTGGTATACGTAAAAACAAATCAACTGTGTATGTGCCAATCCATAAGCGTAGATAAAGTATCGTGAGTAATAAGATACCACCTTATTTTAATTGATGGAAAGGGTATCTAAAGAGGACGTACCCCCGTACCTTGGGTACAGTGAGATGAACAGTTGCCCGTATCGATAAGCGTAACTCACTGCGAGTCGCGGGTCCAGCAACGCGCCCGCCTACCCATGGACACTTCCCACCATCACAAGTTGCGCCGTCCTTACGTGGTTGCATTTCCCATTCTTGACCTCGTTTCACCCCAAAGTCCAACTGTGTTCTTTTCCGACACTTCTCCACTCATCGGCACACCAAGAGACAGCTCACGCGACTTAGCCCGACGCCCTCGCGACTCCTGATAATACCTACCTACCCACCAAGCCACCCACCTACCTACGATCTTGGTTCCATCCCACTTGCCCAGCATGGCCTCCGAGCACGAAGCGACGCAGCACACGCCCACGCCCACGCCCACGCCCACGCCCACGCCAGACCAGCAGCTCGCCCAGGAGCAGCAACAGCAGGCAGCCGCCGCCGAAGCAGATACATCCGCGACCGCGAACACGTCCTCGCCCCCGATGCCGCCCCGGCCCACGGCGCAGGCGCCGGGGCCCCGCGCGTCGCGGTTCCAGGACGTGCTGGAGTCGAGCCTGGCGCACACGCTGGGCAAGGTCAGCTGGGACAACTTCGCGGCGTGCTACCCGACGGTGGCGGCGCGGGCGCCGGGCATGCTGCGAAGCGTGCAGAAGCAGATGGTGGATCGGCTGCGGCTGCTGTGTCAGGTACGTGGTTTTTTTTTTTTTTTTTTTTTTTTTCTCTTTTGTGCTTGCGCTCATGCTTTATGTTTTACCTTTTTGGCAACTTTGAATGTCGCGACGGATGCCTGCGGTTGCGATGCGTTTTTTTGCTGTTGATATGGTGGAAGGTTTTAGCACGGGATAAGGCAGTCCACGCGCTGGGCGATTGGACTGGGAAACGCCCTAATGTACACCGACGGAACCGATTACTGACATGGGTCCCCGAGACAGAGAGAATTCGACAGCATAAAGCAGAAGCGCGACGTGGTTGCGAAGCTCAATGAGCTCGAAAGTCTGGTCAGTGAGGCCGAGCGCCGGCGGCACGAAGCTGGGAATAGTGGGGAGGAGACACCAGTACCGTGAGTTCACATTCCTCCTTTTCCTATCATTTCTTGTAAGATGCGAAGACCGTTTTTGGGTGCGAGTGGAATCGCAAGTGCAGCTCGTTATATTGATTGAAAGAGTGAGCGAATCTTCTACGTACGACCATAGAACCTAGAATACTCGGCATCCCGTCCGCTCTGCCCTAGATAAGCTGGGTATCGCCGGATTAGTAGTTGGGTCGGTGACGACCAGCGAATCCCTGGTGTTGTACGTTTTGCGATTTTGATCTTTTTTACCCCACTTTTCGATATTCGGTCTTCAACTTCTTATCACCCGATACCAGGACTGTCCAGTTGGATGGAGGGAAGAGCGGACGAGACATCGAGTATTTGATGGCCGTGTCCGCTACGTGTCCTGCTTATAGTTTGCCTATTACTCGTTTTTGATTGGGTCAATGCGAACTGTTTCCCTCTCATTTTAAAAATATCACAAACTAACCCATCTGGCCGACCCTTCAGCCCTCATATGCTGTCCGCAGACCAAGTCCTGGCCGCACATCTAGCACCGCATCTAGCACAGCAGCAATCACACCTCAACGCCAAACTGCAGACGACGCAAGCGCACAACGCAAGACTGTTCGACGAGGTGACGCAGCAGCGGGCGGAGATCGAGTCGTTGATGGGCCTGCTGGAGAAGGCGTTCGAAGACATCGACAGCGCGAATCAGATGATGGGCGGTGTCGTCGATGAGCTGGCGAAAGAGACGAGGACTATTGAAGTTGAAATGGCAGGATCGTGATGGCGTTTGTATGACTTGCACTAAATGGCTTTTTCAATTCTGGTCCATGGCGTAGGTGTTTCAGGTAGGCGTTGGCTGACTTCAGGTCTAGAGGGAATGCCGTGTCTGGCAGTATGTATAGGCGTTTGGGCGTTTCAGCCTTCTGTACTTGGTTGTTGGGTGACTCGACTCGATGAGAGAGTCATCTGCTGGGAGTAGTTGGGGACCGAATGCGGATTCGCTCTGCAGGGTTTGCTTGTATGAATGTGTGTGTACATAGAGCTCAGACTGGAAATCCTTGATGTCTCGGGTACGAGACCAGACCGAACCCATCAGAACCGACATCGTCGTGTATGCTGCGTATCCTCTTGGAATCAGGCGGTGGCAGGCTGAGCTAGGGAGCGAAGGACCACATGAGCCCAGCTACTGCTCTGGCCTGGCTAGAAGTCGAAGTTGGTGGTAGGAGAGCCGGGGAAGGCATGAGTATTCCTGTGTGAGACGGACGGACGCTCTCCAGAGGACATCGAGGAACAGGCATGTGTTTTTCTCAAAACATGCTCGGGTTTCTTTTCTTATTCATCATCTCAAAACAGGAATGTGATCGATGAATTTCGAGAGGATATTCATACCTGACTATGTATATCTGTCTATAAGCTTCAGAGATTTGGTCTGTGAGGTGATCAGAGTACAGTCAGGAATTGCTCTCGCAATACAGACTCGGAAGTCTGCTAGACCGAGGAGGCTACCTAGTAGGAGGTATGCAGATAATTACATTTGAATATGTTGAGAGACTCACATGGACTTCTTTTGGGTTATTAGTATATATCCGCTGAACCGAGCTGGACAAACAAGATATCTCCTTGTTCTGACGAACCGAGCACTCCATCCACCAGGCACTTGGCTGTGACATCATACTCATTGTCATGAATTCTTGGATAGCATTAGACTATGCGTAAAACTGATCTGCTTATTGTACAATTGTACAAATCTGATGTGATCCCGTGCCAATCACTCCTTCCATGCACCCATGCAGATGAGCGAAAACTTTTCCAGCCATATCAATGTACAGTCATTCCGAGATCACATAACGCTATTGCCAGAGAACGCTTCTGCCACTAGCAATTCTTCCAAGGGAGCCGGAGCCCCCAGATTAATCCATACGAGCCGCCATTCATTATCTTGCAGCATTTCTTATCATGCTCTCCTAGTCGAAGCGCCGTATTCCCACTTGCTACAAAGTTTGAGTTGCTTCCCTAAAAGCATAATAATTTTGTGTGTTTAAGCATTGGCTGCTTGAGAAGCTCCTCGTCCCCGAGGCATGCCACCTCTGCCGCGATTCTGGTTGAATCCGCCTCGTCCACGGTTGGGCATACCTCCCCGGCCGGCGTTGTAGTTAGCACCGCCGTAAGCACCGGCCTTAGGACGCCGAGGCTCAACCATGATGCTCTCGCCATTGACTACATGTGGGTTGGCGGCCACAGCAGCCTCGTAGCCAGCTGAGTTCTTAAACTCAACGAAAGCACAGTTCTGAGAAAGAGATATTAGTCAGTTGAGTAGATTCCACGGGAGAGGGGTTAGCATACCTTCTGGCGATTGATGTCGAAGTAGCTGAGCTCGCCGTGTCGAGCCAAAGCTGACTTCAGGTCGTCGTGCTGGACTTTCTCGGTAACGTACTTGACGTACCCCATGGTCACAGTATGATCTGCGGAAGGGCCAGAAATAGATTGTGGGCGGTTCTGTCGCTTCGAGTCGCCACCAGCGGTCTGCCACTCGGGTGAGGCATCCTTAGGGGTTTGCGGAGCGTCAGATTTCTGTGTAGTAGCGGAAGCCGTTTGGGCGGCTGCCGGCTGAGTGGGAGCTGCGGCGCGGGCAGCCGCAGGAGGTGTCGCTGTCTTTGGGATGACCGGGACAGCAGGGCGAGGAGCGCCGCTAGCAGCCGCTGCAGCCGCGCGGCTTGCCCAGGTCATCGGCTTCGGTGGCTGAGACGGAATAGGTGCGGCAGCGGGAGCAGGAGCAGCGGCTGGAGCCTTTCTCGAAGCAACAGGCGTAGGACTTGGGTCAGCTGGCTTCTCAGCTTCCTTAGCAGCCTCTTCGGCAATCTCCTTAGCTGTGGCTTCGGGATCAACAGTGGACTTCTCTTCCTGCTTGGTTTCCGGTTCGGTAGCTGCTGGAGTGGGCTCGGCTTCGGTCTCAGTAACGGAGTCACCATTGGTCGATTTGTTGTCCTTGGTCGCCGTGACCTCTTCAAGCTTCTTGTCGATGACATCAGCATTGAGTGTCGCAGGTTCCTCTACAACCGGCTCTTCTTTGATGGATTCGGGCTCGACCTGGCTCTCGACCGGAAGAGGCGCTGAAATCTCTACCTTTTCTTGCTGCGACTCTGGAGCGGTTGCTTCGGGAAGCTCCTCGTCACCCTCCTCTTCAATATACCGGAGAATATCGTTCAAAACGAAGTAGCCCGAAGGCTGCTGGGCAAGGACAAAGGTTTGAACAAACTTCTTTGGGTCGCCGGCCTTGTTGGAGGTCTCGCCGATAACTTGAATGACAATGTTTTCGTAAGACGCCTGAGAATCCACGTTGGTCACGCGAACCTTGCAGTCTTGGAAGTCAAGCTCCTTGATGCGGTCTTGAATTGTCTGTTTTGAGTTAGCATTACCCCAAAGATCTCCATCTATTTGAGTGGTTTTACGTACCTGTCTTCCGACGGAAACATTGGCAACTTGAGCTTCCTGACCATAGACAAATTGCGATCGCTTGCCATAGAAGAGCTGGTGGCATTGTCAGTTCAGAGCCATGGATGTGAGTGACTGATTTAACATACGTGAAGCTTCTCAGGTGTCTTGCTCAGGGTTGTATAATATTGCTCGACGAAGAACCAGGCAACCTCATCTTTGCCAAGATTGTTGGTGGAGCTGGCATTGCTCGCTGCGTCGGCGGCGACGGCTGGAATAGAAGTTGAGTCTGTGGCTGATGGAGCGTATTGGTCGGCGCGACTGTAGTTACCGTTTGTGGCCATGATTGCGTTGGCGGTAGAGGAAGTGTAGATTTTGCGCTCGGAAGGATGGTGAGGGACGAGGGATGGCCCAGTGATACCTGAGAGGTCAATGTGAGCATATGTGCCAAGGCAAATACAAATACAGATATGTAGGTGCAGAGATGCACGCGATTGGGTGAAGGAAAAGGTACCAAGGGTACATGAGGTAGGGCACGGATCGAGGAAGTCGACTGCAAGCAACATACCTCTTTTCGGATTGCGAGGGGGCTGTAAAAAATCGGGTGGCCAGGGAAGACAGGAATAGTCGCAGAAACCAGATGGAATGATAACACCAAAGCGGACTCGACTTGTGGAGTGCAAAGAAGCTAGATACCCGGGAATAGAGTGTGGAAATATAGAGGCTTCGGGGAGTGTTTGCGAACCAGAAGGGAGGGAGTGTGAGAGGAACGGAAGAGGAAGGAATTTCTGGACGCGACAGCGCGCAACGGAGGGAAGACGAGGCGAGGCGAGGTGAGTAACAATAGGGTACTAAGTATAGGTAGGCAAGGCAAAGAAAGGTACCTTGGGTAAAGAGATGGCAGCGCACTCGTCCGGTTGATGAAGAAATTAGGGAAGGGGAATCACCGACGATGGCGGACAGCTGGAATGGACGCCTGTCTCAAGATGCCGTACAGTAATAAGAGGTCGGAAATAGGTGACGATGGACCTGGAAGCGGTGGTAGTGGACGCCGAGGTGGTGTTGGTTCGTTGGAGGTAAAGCAGGCTTGACTGGTACTGTAAGCCGGTGCAGGTAGGAGAGGTAGGTAGGTGGTAAGGTAAGTGGTGAGTGAGTGGTGAATGTTGAGTGGTTGTGGTGGCGATACGCGAAGACGGACGGACGGGTTTGCTACCTTGTCTGATCTCTTTTGGGGATGTGAATGGATCTCGGGACTGGGCCTCAATTTTACCGCGCTGCACTTTTTTTTTCTCCTTCCCCCAGGGCCAAGGCCAAGAACACCGAGCAGCAGAAGGGTACATAGAAAAATTGGAGAGACGGATGGAGCTGGAGCTGGAGCTAGGTCCAAGTCAGGTTGGGCTGCTTCCCTTGACCCCTAGCGCGCCTGCCCGCCCGCAGTACACCAGGTCGGCACTGTATGTACCTGTGGCTCCGACCCTCGCAAGTGGCAGGGCAATAAGTAGGTTAGGTACATACTTACCTATGCAAGTCATTCGGATATATATCGGCGATCCAGCTTCTTCCAAAAGGAGTCGAGATTACCTAAGCGATGGGAAGGACCGCCATCTGTGCCATTAGCAGGAATACCCAACCCCAATCTGAGCTTCATCAAGGAAAGTATTGTAAATCTGGCTCAGATGGTTGGCTTTTATACAACTGAAACAAGGCAACTGGGACTCGATCCTCTGGCTTTTGCTGAGTGTCCCGAGAGTTGGGTATCGTGGAAAGTACTCCTTCGAGCTTAAATCATTGCGTAAATTGGAGCATATGGTGAGTTAACTTGTGACGGGGAGCACAAAGCCGGGGATAAACACAGTTGGCCTCGTGATGAGGTCGTCCAGAATACCCTTGGCTCATGTATGGTAGCGTTTCTTAAAGCTTCAGTCGCTATATACGACAGTAACAACGTCTGCCTCGAGGTGAAGGAGTGTGACTAGACTATATGCCATGGGGCAGCTCTGTCGACGCAGCCATGGCGTACGCAGGTACACGAACAGCAGAGAAGTATCAGCAACCAGCCAAAGGCCCAGATGAATCACAAAACCAAAGCGCTACTCCTGGAGCAAACATCTGAGTCATCAAAGGTTTTCAGGTCCTAGGTAGTAGGTAGTTCCATTGTGCAAACACCATCTAGAAACAACTCTGACCTACCTCGATCTGTCGCAGTCTTCTTCTTCCTCAACTCTTCACATGTCAGTTGATCTTGCCGGGCATCTATCTGGCCACTAAACCTCCCGCAGTTTTATTTGAATTGTGGCAGACCGCCAGCCTTTTTCCCACCAATATCAATTCCTGACTAACTCTCTAATTCGATCCTCCTGCAACTCCCCCTTGGCGCGAGGCTCTTCGCATCACTCTTGACCCTCCATCCGTTTCTTTCTTCGATACTTCATCCACAAAACTGCATGTTCGATATCCGGATCTTACAGGGGTTTGGCAGCAGTTTAGAAAAGATCCCCAAATATGCAGATGACAATTATTAGCTCTACGGAAACCCTGACCTGCCCTAGGATCCCTGCTATCATCGGAACACCGCATGTCAGCCTGTTGCTGCGAACACAACAGTACTCTGTTGCGAAAAAAAGACATTCATGTCGAGGGACATGCCCCATATCTTGCGACCCGGCGTTCCAGAATATCAGCAGGTTGGATCCGCCAACTCAAGTCCGATTCACGGCTTTGGATGGTAATTTACCGCTTCGCGAGTCAGGATTCTGTCCTTAAGGTTACTCCTGTCACGAAGGACCGGAATGGCTGGCTGGACGAAGACCATTCCCTTCTGCCCCGGAACGGCCTCTCCTCTTCATCATCATCCTCCTCTAGGTCAAGGCACGGGTACGGATATCCTGATTTTGCCCTCGTTGTCTACGTCGTCCTCTGCTACTTATCCTCTCGACCACGGCCGCTTCTGCTGAGGAGACAGGCTCGGAATCGTCAATTTCTATCACAATGTCCCCAGTACCCGCCCCTTCGATGGTCAAATATCGACGGCAGAGTCTGTATTTACTCTAGGCACACCGGGCACCAAATCCGTATCACAGTCGGGGTTTTCGTCGCCGTGGTAAATCCTTGCCGTCAACGCCTGCATCGTCTACCGCAAACGTAGGGCGCGCCTCAATCCACATCAGGACACCACACGCCTGTATCAACCAGTTCCGCGGTCACAGGTCGAATCACGCAGTTTGGGATGGCTCATGTCGGTGGCAATGATGGGCAGACGTCGAGTGTTATCCCGAAACAGGAGCTGGCATAGAGGTTGGTTCGAGGCAAAAACGAATGTCCACGCGAGTTCCTCCTTGGGCGGGGCATTTCGCAACGTTGCCATGTTTGCGGTGTTTGAGAAAAAAAAGTGTTCTTTTCCTAGGGGCTGAACTTGAAATATGATACAATATACAAAAAAAAATCGGTAAGTAGCATCTTCTCTGAAATGTGATAGGAAACTGACATCAGCTGGCTCCTTCGACGGTATACAGAGTAGGTAGCTTGGGTAACTTGCAACTTTTCGAAGGTTTCAAAGCACAATGAGGTGTTATGATGTTATGGAGATGCATGTCCTTGTGAACTGATAAGAAATACTAGGAGAGAATGCCATTTATTAACCCTCAGGGCTGGTCGGTATTCCTGGGGGACAGGCACATACCTAGCTGGAGTCGCGTTAACAGATATGTAAAAAGACTTCAATAGGATCAAGACATACCAGGATGTACCTACACCTTTGGACGCGAATATGAGAGACATCGGGACGAGGAGCGTCAGTACAGAGATGCGAGAGCAGAGAGTCTCCAGAGTCCAAGTCAACCCTGAACGAACCCTTGCAACTGTCCTTGCATACGAGTAAGGCGCTACTCTGAATTCTCGACCGCTTCACCTGCGAGGTAGAGCACGCCGTTGACTTAAGGGTGACATCAGAAATAAACTCCTGGAGTGCCGGCAGAATCGTACATCCGCTGTTGCATAGCCGTGGCTGCGTCGTCTCGCCTGGGACGACTGTCCCATGTTACCCTACATCTAGCACACACGTCCATTGCCGTAGGCAACTCCGACATACGCAGCCATCCTAAGCATGGGAGCGCTTGCAGCTATGCTATGCTAATCCCTACATATGACAGCTCCTCTTACTGAAATGAGATGCCGTGCTAAACCTACTATCATCATCAACAATGTTCGCGTCCCTGCGTCTCTTCATCCCGTCCTCCGTCTATTCGGTGGGGACGGGACCGGCGTTTTCAGCAACCGCCGTCAACCTCCGTCGGCGGTCCCCCAGCTACCGACGCTCACGCGTCGCGCGCGCTCAAAAGCAGGTACACGGGGGGCTGTGCTGGTCTCAGCCCTGCGGCTTTATTGATATTACCTCTGCTGGTATCACGAGAGGGCTCTGTCTATTGGTGTTCTCTCCCCCTTCGCGGCTCGGCGCCCTTGGTAAAGGCAAATTACAAAGTGATCTGCTGGCGTGAACAGATGCTTGGCAATGGAACATTCACCGAGTGATGCGAGTGATGAAGTGCTCATTATTGCAGATCTAAGCTGGACTTGCGAGGCGCAATTTTCTCTTGTTGTGGATTTCCTGATATGAGACGAGGATGGACAATGGCGATGGGAATATAAAGGGTGAGGGCTGCTATTGACGAGAGATACGACTGATTCCTATTGCAAAAGTCATCTGCATTCTACTTGAGGTCCAGACCATCTCACGACTCTTACTTTTTCAATTGCAAGTTCTCATCCTAGGTCATCTCGTTCACTTATCACAGCATTCCATTTACGGCCAGCAAAGAAAAAAAAGAATGAGCAAATCCTACTACCAATACGACCCATCGCAGGTCGCGACCCTGGTAGCATGTGGCCTCTTCAGCGTCAACTTTCTCTACGCCGGCTTCATGACGGCAAAGAAGCGGAGCTGGACGTGGATCGTGATGCTCCTCGGCACCCTTCTCGAGTGCATGGGCTACGGCGTCCGCTACAAGTCGGCCGCCGACATCTATAACAAGAACTTATACGTGTTCCAATTCTGCACGATTGTCCTGGCGCCGGTGCTCATGGCGGCAGTGGTGTACGTCGTCTTCGGCCGCATCGTGTTCCATGTCGTTCCGCCGGAGGCAAGGACGACGAGACTTATCTGGGTCACGCGTATGTTGCCCCTTCACCCCTTCGCCATACCCGGTATACTAGTACGAGGAAGGACGTTCGGCTAATGGGAGATAATAGCTCGGTTCATCACCCCCATATTCGTTACCTTCGACGTCCTCGCGCTCCTTATGCAGCTTATCGGCGCGGTCATGGTCGCCAGCGTCGATCCCACCGAGCCGAACGCTGCGGACCAGCTCAGTCGCGGCAGGGACATCGCACTCTCTGGTCTCGGCGTCCAGCTCGCGGCCTTCGGCCTCTTCTCAGTCGTCGCGGTCCGCTTCCACTTCACGTCGCGCCGCTTCGTGGAGGGCCTGAACGCGAGGCTGGGGAAGGTACAGGGTTCCGACGCTGTCTTCGTGGAGGGCTCGAGGAACTTCTTGAATCCAAAATGGCGACATCTGCTCTACGTCGTTAATGCTAGCTGTGTGTTGATCATGGTGGGTAGCATCGCTTTTCCAAAGGTTCGACCACGCACTTGCGGAGGCGACAAAGTTGACACCTAGCTTGGCAGATTCGATCCATCTACCGCGTCGAAGAATTTGCTGGAGGCCCTGACGGTCCAGTCAAGCAAGCCGAGTGGTAGTAAGTGGCCAGAAGCATCGTGCCCCTAGAAACGCTTCCCCCCCCCCCCCCCCCCCCCGACCACAGGATGGGAGGCTGACAAGTTGAATAGCATGTATGTGTTCGACACCTTGCCGATGATCCTCGTCGTGGTGCTGTTCAACGTCTTCTTCCCTGGCTCCTACCTCCCCTTCATGGGCTTCAAATTGCCCAAACATGCAGGCCGCGTCACGACGCCTCGAGACCAAGACAGTATCACGTTTCCCTTACGAGAACGGGGACACCCGATGCAGGAGCAGGTGTAGGAGGCATAGTCATTTCTTGAGCATGTATGTGGCGGAGTTTGTCTCGACTAGGTGCATGGCTCGAAGCTGAAGATCGGAATATCATGCATCTTTGAGGTACCCGAGGTAGCTAGCAAGCGCAATCTCCTTTTCACGAGAGTTTCAAAAGCCGTGTCAGAGGCAGGAGGCCTGAGAAAGAAAACCACGTTTGGCTCTTTCTAGAATCATCGAAAAGCTAGCATCGTGCCAACTTGTTGAATGATGTAAAGGTGGAACGGGCAGTGCTTCGAGGAGACTGCCGTGGAGTGGATGGATTGCTAATGGAAAGGTTGTGGAAGAGCTGGCGAAATGTTGAATGCATGATCTTCGAAGATCAATCATTAAGCCGAAACTACCAAGGGTGCCTGCCACTTGACGGTGTGTGTTCCGAATGGGTGGCTCAGGGTGGCTCTCCCTCGCTGGCGTCAATGGCCACGCTGCGAGCTTCGTCTTCTCCCCTTCTTCGACCATGGATGACCTCGATGAATGGATGTACTGTATATGATCCTGGCACTAAGAAGGGGACATGGGCCAGACATGGGCAAGCAGATTGAACATCAAGCTGGATTAAGGGTGGGCACAAAATGTATGTACATACTTACATAGCTCAACAGGAAGCCAACACTACAGCTGTGATCGCCGTCCGCCGCCAGCATACGTAGGTACCTAGCTGCATACTATGCTTTGTACTTTAGGGTGAATTGTTTTGCGGAATGGTGCATCGGTGAGCGCTTCCGTCAATCACGATTCATCGGGGTTGTCATGACACAGACGTTGATGGCAGATCCATGGCTCGTGGGGTTGTTTCGTGCCTTGGCTTACCGGTACAGGCCCTGTCCGTTCTCTGCACAAGGATGGAAGGGATGTCGAAACTTGACAGCTGCATGAGAACCTTAGATGACAGAAGACAGAAGACAGGCACCTGGACCAGGACAGCTGCACGCTGGCAGAACTAACTGTAGTCACACTGTATATATAACTGTATATGTAGGATTGGGTAAACGAAGATATGTATGTAAGGTATGTAAGGTATGTAAGGTATGTGAGGTACGTACTTATGAATAATTCACGACGGGAGGTTTGTATGTATCTCGCGGCTCGGAGTCGGGCAGATTTCATCCCTTCTGACCCTGGCTAGCAATATGGATTCCATTCGAACCCATCCCGCGACGAATAATAACACTGGTGACAGTCTGTAAAAAGGGGGTCCTCCATGGCGCGTTCACTGTATCCCGGCCGCATCTAGCCCGCTGCCAGTGCCGGGAGCCAGCTTCCGAATACATCCTAACCTGACAAGTTGCGATCAATGATCATCATCGCCGAACCGTGATGATGGTGTGTTTTTTTTTCTGCAAGTAATTCCAACTCCAACTCCTCTCAGCTCGACTCATGTGTCATGATATCCGAGGGTTTTATCAGGTCACGCAGTGTTTCGGGGCTTTTCTGCAGAATGATTGTCACCAGGATCGGGATCTGCCTTTGGGGCGTTTACATACTTGCAACCATACAGTAAATCGTATCACCGTGCTACCGTGATACTGCCGCTGGGCCCTCGTGGCCTTGGCAGATGCCGCTTCTGGTGCTCCGGGAAACCTCAGGCCTGCTCCGACCTGAACGGTGCTACACAGTACACCATCCTCTGCTCGAGGTCTGAGCTAGCCCAATACTTGAGCCGTGTGTGACTGACTCGAGGGATCGTATTGCCGCTCGTGCCACCTGGTAGAGTCACACAGGGCGAACACTTTGAGGTTGTTATACCTGATACAAGCACGTTTTAAGGACAGGGAACGCACTGCCAGCTTCTACTTACATACATATATGCACACGAGCTTCGAGGCTCCGAGAATTTTTTGATAAGGAGAACTCGATCTGTTGGGACGATGACCCTGATAACTTTTTAGCGCAGGCTCAAGGTCCATCCGTCGTGCAGCGATACCCACGCTTGTCATGAATGAAACCAGTTTGCATTAATTAGACTATGTAGTACCGTACGTAGATGGGCGTTGAATGTTTCCATGCACCCCGAATCTAGTTCCCGGTAGCGACATCGGGTGAGCCAAGCCAGCAGGTACGCGACGCTCTCTGGTAGTGACCCGGAATCGTGCCTGGGTGCCATTTGGTAGGTAGTATGGCTCCTAGTCCTACTACATATAGAGATCCCTAAGCAGCTATACCCAATAAGCAAAGCTGCTTGGATCAGACACCAGGGGCGTGATCCAGCTCGCTGGAACCGAGGCTGTTTAGCAGTAGCTAGAGGGACCTCTTCTTGGTGGACTTCAGATGGCTCTAACTAGAAGAATTCTGGCGCCGAGTAGGCGTAAGAAGAACTCATGCTCTGTGCACCAGAATGTAGTAAAAGCAGGGTGCGCTGCGCTGGGCTTTGGTCCACAACGAGCCAACCAACTGGAACTCCTGGCATGCGGCCGCTCGCATTGTGCCTTCACCTCGTCATCACCCAGGCGAGATGCTAAGAGATATGTACGTACATACTACTGCTTCATACCTGGTAAGGCAGGTACATACTGTGTCATGGCACATATATACCTGCCAGCTCAGTCTGTCTATCTACTTCCTAGGGCAGGTGCCTCTTGTTACCATACCCTAGAGGCGCAAAGGGGCAACCCCTCGAGCAGCCATACACTCACCACTGCCGCATAGTCGCAGTCGGCAGCAGCTTGCGGGCGGGCAGTGTCCAACCCACGGCACGGATCCTGACTACGGGTAAGCCTTCCATGGTTAGATTACATACTCGGTACCTACATAAGTACATACACCTGAATCGGATTATCAAGCTTCGGGCGTTGAGAGGCTGACAGCTCCTCAACTGGACCCAACTGGGCCATGCCATGCTATTCCCTGTTGTGCCCTGCCCTGCCAGGCCCTGCCATGCAAGTGTGCTTCGACCACGGCATTCCCCTGTCTACTGCTCTGCACGAGTCCTCCTGAGAGGCAGAGAGGGCGGGGAAGTTCCCATCTGGCGGGTGTTACTCTCTGACGATTTCCTCTCTCTCGTTCAAGACGACTTTTTTTTTTTTTTTTTTTCGTTCCTTTGCTCTGGCTTTTTTACTTATCTCCGATGCGATTGCTGTTCTTGGCTAAGTTGGTCGTGCAAAGAATTGTTTAGACAAGAATGAAGACGACCTATTACAGTACTATTCTGCGTCGTGCTGTTGCTTGACATCCAAACCTACTTGATTAAGAGACGACAAGTCGTGTGGGCTTGCGCATTACGTGGGAAGCACAAAAAGACAGGCTCCAGGGTCTGGTAGGCTGGTCAGATCTGCAGTGTCTACCTAATTCTTAGTGTGCATCTACTTGGCCGATACTGTCACGGCGACTCCATAACGGGGGCTACCCACCGACTGCCCATATTGTATGCATTGTCTACCTCGGCGGTCATAGTCTTCTTTACAGTTGCTCACTTTCACTTACTTATTCCCATACTGATTTCTGCCGGCTTTCGACAAGGAGGAAAAGGAGAAGAGAAGAATACAGGAGGCCAGTCAAAAAGGAATTATATCCCAGGAATCACCAGTCTACAGTCTCGTCGTGTCATAGCCAGCACTGGGTCAGCATCGGCGGCGTATACTCACTAAAAGACCGGGCTTCTACGCGAATCCGGGACTGCCTATTTACGCCCACACCAAGAGGCTCATAGATGCTCACATCTGCTTGCAAAACATTCTAGAACAACATTCGCGCGAGGTCGATCTAGGCGTCAGATCGGCGGCTCCTGGAATCTGGCCTCGGCAGCAGAGGCGGCATCAACCCGGACCGGCCATTTCTTTTATCGCATCATGCCCGCCCTCTTACCTTTCCCCAGATCTTGACGAACTGCTTTCCCGTTTTGATGCTCGACAGCAGCAGAGCTTGTGGAGGCACAGGGTCGGATGCGCGCAACTGGCCTAGGTATTCGACACCTTTACTTGATACAATCATCCGATTTGCTCATCTCAGATCTCGCATTGAGTTTGTGGACGCCTTCTTAGCGTCGCCTGCACTATGGTCTATTGCGGCAAAGCTTCTCAAGGCTGTCAGAGCTGCCGCACCCGGCGTATAAAGGTACGTAAATACCTACCGTTTCCTTCAACCCCTCGCTCTATTTTGTACCTATACTTGCTCTTTCGTTTCTTCTCTTTGCCGATCGTTCACGTTGTCGGCTCGCCGACTTGGCTCTTATGCGAACGGATTGTGCGTCCGGTTAAGGAGGCCGTGACCTAGAGTCTCTAGGTCCTTTGCACATGACTCGCACCTCTATATCCCCCAACATGGTCTATCCGTCCTGGAAGCACATCGGATCTATACCTGATACCAAAAAATAGTGCGACAAGAAGCGACCGGAGTGCTCACAATGCATACGAGTAGCCAAGAAATGTCCTGGCTACCGAGACCAATTGTCGTTGATGTTCCGAGATGAGAGTAGCAAGGTTATTCAGAAAGCTCACGCGCAATGGGGAGGACCATCGGGCTCTCCGATTGAAGGCGACCCAGGCTCATCCGGGTCATCACCTACGAGTTCGACGGCATGGACACCTACTACGCCCTCGGCAGATATTGACAACAAGCCGCCGGCCCCGAGAGGTCAGACGCCGGCCGCGCATGCCGCAGCTCGCCAAATTGTCTCAACCAGAGTGCCTCGGCGGGTGGAACCTAGCTTAGAACAAAGAGGGCTACAATTCTACATTGATCGCTATCTCATGAACCACCCGGACTCGCCAAGGTCGTCAAATGAACTAGCCGACTACTGCGGGAGTGCTGACGCGACCCAGAATGTCATGATAGCCGTGGGGTTGGCGGGCATGTCGAATTTGCTTGGTAACAAGAGCATGAATGTAGTTGCTCGTACGAAATACGTCACTGCTCTGAAGCAGACAGGGCAACTTATTGCAACTAACAGCGGCAACCAATTCGCTGATATCGCAACGTCATTACGGTCTATAGTGACCCTGGCATTATTTGAGGTGAGTAGAAACACTTTTGCTGCGGGACTTTACATTACTGACATCTTTCCAGGTCGTTCAAGGCAAAGGTTCACGGATAACCGCAGGGTCGGCCAATACCCATATTCATGGCGCGGTTGCCTTGTTAAGATCCGTCTTGCCGGTCCCTCATGCTCCCAGTGGTGGTGCTCGTGGTGTGTTGCAGTTGATGTTCTCGATGGTATGTCCATCATATCACTTTGCATTGGAAAACCCATGGCTGATTTGTATAGTTTATACCGTCCCAGATGACCGATACACCTCTACCACCTGGTTTCTTCGAGTGCCTCAAATTGTGCAAGGAGCTGCTTGAGTCGTCTCCGGAGGCGTGCTGTGTTGACTTGGCTATGGCGATAGCCCGACTTCTTCAACTCCTGGCCATGGCCGAACAACCGGGCTTCATCGACGATCAACCGAACACCAACGATATGATACAGCAGACCCTGATCATGGAAGGTGTCTTTGCCAGCTTAGAAGCCCAGTTACAAGAAGCGTACCCCTTCCTGCTAAACAAGGGGCTATTCTCACCCAAAGCTCTTTTCCACGGACAATGGCACACATACAATGAGATCTGGGGCGCTCGGATATGGAACCACTTCCGCTGGGCTCGGATCCTACTAAATCAGATGATCATCAAGTTCACGGCAGATTTCCACAACTCAAGCGACCGATACATATCAGAGCACCAGAGAGAACAATGCTACACCGTCATGCGTCGGATGGCCGAGGATATCCTGACCAGCGTGCCGTCGCACTGGCATCACCCAGTCCTCGATATCACGACGGCAAGGCGGTTCGAAGCTAGCGGACAAGGCGGCTCGGGGGCCGCGGGTCTCCCGAGTCTACTGTGGCATATCACTATAGCCGGATGCGCGCCGCAAGTACCGCCAGACCTCTGGGACTGGGCGCACGACGTGCTGCAGGTCGTTTGGAAGGACATGGGGATGCAGCACGCGCTGGCCTTGTCTGAGGTCATGGAGGAGCACAAGGCCAAGGTTGAAAAGGAGGCGGCAAGGGCGCTGTCGCCGCTTGCGAAGGATAGGGAGCCGGTGGTGGTAAAGGTCGAAGAGGATTAGAACAACGGGGTTGTGTGCGACGGCGGAGACGACGACAATGCATTAAACGGGCGCGAAGCAAGGAACTGTACTAAACTCATCAGGCGGCGTTTTCATGGGCGGTGAAACTTGGAGTACAGTGGGAAACGGGGAATTTATATATCCATCCGTGTTTCATCGTCAAGTCCGCTTTTAGGCAATGGGCTTATAAAAGGTCAGATAGGCACGCAGGAATCATTGGCTTGGATGGAGAACTGGGGAGGTTTTCGGATCGGGGGTTTAATTACATGGCATGACAAAACTGGGCTCGAAGTTGATTCAATATATTAGAGAAGGTGACGTTTTGGGTGTGCGCACCATGGTATGGCGGATGAGGGGCGTGTTTAGTGTAGCGTGTATAGTTTAACAGTAACAAAATCGTTGAAGTCAATTCACTAGAGTACTCGTGACACTTCATGACTTTATCGGTTAACACAATTTGTGCGAAACTCCAAACGCAACCAGTATTAGGAACAGCGCGATCGAGACCAGCTTCAGTACAAGCAAAGAGAAGAAGTAAAATGATATGTACATGAATGGACAGCCAGCTTACGATCCAGGCTCTCCATGATCCCTATCCCTATCTTCATAATGAACACTATTCCTGCACGTCATCTAGTGCAGTCTCATCAACTCATGAGCAATGCTAGTACCTACCTGAAGGGATCCCGTTCTCCTGAAGGCCACGCGAACGCGACCATTGCTTGATCTCCATTCTATGAAAGATATATCAAGCAGTACCTGAAAGGACGTATCCTTGCCTCATTTTAGTAGAACGATAATTCGATGGACCGAGCAGTAGATGCATCATCGGTAAAGCGAGCTCGATTTTGAACCCTCTGATACCACCCTTGGGCCACTGGCCGTGTAAGTGAGGTCCGGAAAAGAGTATACCCGAAGCCGAGCAGATGTACCTCAGGCACTGCAGAATGTGGCGGCTGCCAATCTTATCAGGGGCTCCCCGTGGGAGTGCCTGACTGGAGTGGGATCCTGTGGTTTTTGCTGCCCTAAAAACCCTTGGAAATGTGCCCCTGGTGCGCCCTGTCACAGCCTGGACCGCGCTGGAGGATGGGCGGGTGGAATGGCTGTGGGGTGATCGATAGGCAGGAAGTGCCTGCACGGGGCGCTGGCAGGCGGTAGCACTGTAGCAGTAGCGGGTGCTGGTATCGTTGTTGACATGCATCCATGTGCAGTAGTATTGGAAGAGAGGAGGGGCAATGTAGGTATTCTCTGCACCCCCTCGTTTGCGACATCGTCCTGGGGTCCAATCTTCAGCATTCCCACAAACCATTAGCATCAGCATTGTTTTGTTTGGCCCCAATCGACACGCCACTGTGTTGCTATTGGTCTCTCTGCACCTGGTATGTCTGCCTGACTCTTGACTTGGATATTCTTCCTGCTCTATTGATTCATCGCTGCCCTGCCTAACGAGTGATCAAATTTCGGAGGTGGGGCAAATGTCTGGCGGTGCCCTTTTTCAACCACATGCTACCTCTAGTCCACCCTGTCGCTCTGCATCTGCTAACAACAACTTTCTTCAACTTATTCCAGTCTGAATTTTTCCTTCGCATAAACCAAGATACCACCCGCGCATCTTTCCGTGCATTCTGCCCAGCATGAGTGCCGCCGAGAACACCGAACCCAAGGTCGAGGAGACCAAGGCCGGCGACGAGTCCAAGCCCCTCGCCCAGGCCTCCGTCTTCTCCATGTTTGGCGGAGGCGCAAAGAAAGAGAAGAAGGAAGAGGAGGAGCGCGGCGATGTCTCTGGCAGCGCCAAGGCTCAGCGTGAGGCTGCCGCCGCCACCAAGGGCGACGACGAGGTGAGTTGTCCCTCGTCGCACTTTGCTCCCTAATTGCCCCTTTCTGACATATCTACTACCACCGCAGGAACAACCCCCCGAGTCCGAAGATGTTCACTTCGAGCCCGTCCACAAGCTTACCGAGCAAGTCGCTACCGTCACACACGAGGAATCTGAGGATCAGATCTTCAACATGAAGTGCAAGATGTTCAAGTTCATTCCTGAGACCCGTGAGTGGAAGGAGCGTGGAACCGGCCCCCTTCGTCTGTTGAAGCACAAGGAGAACGGCAAGACCCGTCTCGTTATGCGCCGTGACAAGACGCTCAAGGTCTGCGCCAACCACTACAGTATGTTTGTCCGATACCCGGCCCGCCTGACTCGGGTGGGATACTAAAGCGCAACCCAGTTACTCCCGATATGACTATTGCCCCCATGTCCACCAGCGACCGCGCCTGGCTCTGGAACGTCGCTGCAGATGTCAGTGAAGGTGAGGCCGAGGCTATGACTGTGTCTGTTCGTTTGGCCAACGCTGAGAGTAAGTACTTTTCCCTTGTGATGAGTGTTCTACAATGCTAAATGGCCTTAGATGCCCAACTGTTCAAGGAGGCTTGGTTGAAGGCCCAGAAGGAAAACGAGGAGATGTTTGCCAAAGCTGAGGGTGCGAAAGAGGAGGCCGGAGAGGAAGCCAAGGAGGAGCCAAAGGCTGAGGAGGAGAAGAAGGAGGAGCCCGCGGCTGCTTCGTAGATCTGAAGCTGCGCGCATACGTACATCGACCCCTCGATTTAAGCCCCTACTCACAACACCCTACCACTCCCCCAAATCGGTTGTCATTGTCACCAAGTCGAGTCCGCTAGCCTCTCCCACGCACATGGGAGCTAGTAGACGGTCAATTCTGCTGCGTGATGGATCATGGTAACGATGAGCACGACCCAATACGATAGTTGGTGAGGATTGAGACACCCCTTCACATGTCACGAAAAGTCCATTCAAGACCTTGTCCAAGCGGCTGGCCATGTTTTATCTGTGGCAGCTGAAAACAGCTCCATCACGTGTTTGATAGGTAGACTTTGATAGAACACCACAACATCTGCCCTCAACAACTCTTTGGCCCTTTGACCTAAATCCCAAGAACTCGGAAAAAGGCCGAATACCAAGTGATTACTCTCAGAATCTGATATCTCCACATTAAAACCTGAACAACGATGCTGGGTTTATCGTAGGCGACCATTCTTTCTCGGACTGAAGATCGTGACATGATTCGCATACGAGGGAGCCGTAATCATCAGAGCCCATGTCAGTGTCATTGGACGAGTTTCATACAGTAAAGAATCCTTGTGAAATCTTGGTTATCTTCTGTTGTCTTATACCGGTACACAGACCAGTTCCGTAACTACAGCCAACGCTGCTAAAGTATATGGCCATGACTTTACTTGATAGTCTGCATGTGTAAGGAGGAAATGGTGTGGAGTACGAGGAGGTGCTCGTTTCTCAGCCACAGCGCCTCTTGACATGTTCCGCTTGCGTACTTAGCTAGCACGGGCTCCTTCATCCCGGAGGTATCACGCCTCTGGCATCTTGGGTTTCGAGCCTTGGAAGAGACTGTATTCTCATCGAGACCTGGGGAGGGGCCTGGATCTGGATACCTAGTAGGTATTAAATAGGAGGACGCAGCGTGGGTGTTACAGGATATTGGCTATTCATACCAGCTGAGGGTAAGATGAGCCTCCGGGTGTGTACTCGATTATTTTGCGCGAAGATGGTTTATTTCGCCCTGAAGAAAGTGATTGCCTACAGGAGGGAGCCTTTACAGCCTCATGTGAGGATCCACGCTATATTCCGTGAAAGGAGCACCAGAATTCAAGCTGTGAGGTTCCGAAGACAGCCCCGATGATTATAGTATCGTTTTTTATATCCACAACCGGCGTTATGGAGATCGGATGTCGCGAAGAAGACATCGAGGATGACTGACCTAAGGTTTACCAGCCCACTGGAAGAGGGATCTCTCTGCTACCCACCCCTCTTGGCTTCTGGCATACAAAGTTCTCAAGTGGTATTGCTGGTTAGTTGCCAAGGATCTGGCAGTCCAGCAACTGCCTGGCTTTGCGACGCAACGGTCAACCACCAGTAGTCAGTAAGTCTTCTAAAGGCAAGTTTGAAGAAGAAAGCTGTCTAGATATGGCGACCGTCTGCATTGGAATGGGCATGGGCTTCCGAAGAAGATGAGGGATTCGATTCCTGGACTGACTAGACTTTCTTTCATCTAATTCGCCCGGCATGTACGAGTATTATTGACAATACTTTCACTTCTGATTTCTGATGCCTCTGTAACGCGAACCTCCTCTTAACACAGCACCGATGCTTGATCACTATCAAGCGTTCCTCACAACGACACAGAAATTCTGGCTTCAAGTTCTCTAACATTTTTTGAACTTTTGCTGCTTCTGCCTGTTGCCTTCTCCAAAGTACCACGCTATTGGACCTTGGGACCAACGCGGTCAGCGGAATTGCTATCAGAAATTCGTCCTCACCTCCTATCTGTAATTAAACCATTCACTCTTCACTTCTTAGGGCTTGATCTCTCGGTGCGAAGCATCAATGACTATTGAGATTAGATCCCCTTTCTTACACTGATGCGGCCATGATCTTATTCAAGCTGCGATCGGAGTAACGTTAATATCATGGGGAACGCAAAGCAGGTAACCAACAGTTTGGAAGCTGGGGACGCACCTTGGAATCTACGAAACATTAGGAATGGACACACTCAACCCCGTATGACAACCTCCAGTATAGCCCGTCTCAGTATCGAGACATATAGGAAAGAGAAAGGACAGGGGATGGGTGCTATCAAGCAATCGTCGGGGCTCTCTTTGATCAGCATATCACCCTCATTTCGGAAAATGAGAGTTGGCTCAGAGCGCCACACAGGCCAAAGCCAGCGCATGGTTATCAAGGTAAGTTACGATGAAAACACAAAGCACTGCAAAGACTGGGCGCTTGGAATTTCGTCATCCGATTGCAATCATTGACTGAGACTCTGTAAAGAGATGTATAACTTACGAGAGCTGTACTAGGATTACTAGATATTGACTCACGATGAGTGGAAACATCACAAGGATGAGACTAACTAGGTGTCGAGGAACTCCGATGTAAGAAGAGGCTTTCTATCATACTCGATGCGTAAGGAGCTGCTCAATTTCAGCTGTTTAGTCAGTCGTGAGCTTCGCACTCTGGGTCACTGGCATGGGGAGGCGCTAATTTCGTGTCGAGCGTCGCCTGATTACGGCGCAGCAGTTGGGATCTATTTCTTTTTCCTAGAGCTCGCAGATACTAGACGCTTTTTGAGGTGCTTAGGCATCTTTTCTTTCCGTTTCTCACTCTTTGCCTCTTTGGCTGCTTGTTTGCGTTGCTATTCGATGTTAGTGGGTGTTGAGACGACTGGTTGAATCACGTGAAAGGAGATTGAGTGTGTCCAGGGGGAATGACTGGAAGGCCTCCCTCGTG
Source organism: Xylariaceae sp. FL0016 (assembly GCA_022578815.1). Classification (NCBI taxonomy): domain Eukaryota; kingdom Fungi; phylum Ascomycota; class Sordariomycetes; order Xylariales; family Xylariaceae; species Xylariaceae sp. FL0016. Next base: position 545,962 of record MU388748.1, read on the forward strand.
CCTTGTGGGGCTGATGGCTGACGGCTGTCTTGCGCACTGACCTTTTTCTCATCCTTGTCCTCAAAGCGCTTCCCTCTAGGTTGCCCTTTGGAGAACTTGCTTTCATCGTCATCGCTCTCATCGTCACTGTCAAGGGAAGCGCCCTCATCCGACTCGTCGTCTGTGCTCTGAAGAGCATCCCCTTTTGCCTCGGCCTTATTTGACGCAACTACTTGATCTGCCAACAAATTCCGATAAACCAACTTGCTTCCTTCACCCTCTCCGATCTGCTCGGCGTCTTTCTCAATATCATATACCTGATCTAGCGTTTGTGGAATGTATTGATTTCGAAATACTTCGTTGTCTACCTCCTGTTTTGCGGCATCTGTCTCGCTTGTCTTTGTCGCGTATAGTCTTTCGATCTCGTCAGCAATAGGCTGCTGCTCGATTGGACCTTCAGAGTTCATGATAAAGTCGAAAACGATGCGGTCAGGTAGGGTCTCAACCCCTTGTCTGCGGAAGAAATCTCCTGTATTCTTGATATCCATGCGCAAGAACTCTAACGATCTGGGATGGTCGTGTTCGACACTCTGGGACACGTCGATGATGTATAACTGCTTCTGGTTGTACAAGATGTTGTATTCACTCAGATCGGCGTGAACGAGCCTGCAGACTTGATACATGCGGCGCATGATGGTAAGGAGCTGGATATAAAGGTGTGGCCATATTTGTTCGGCTTCATCCGCCGGTATGTTGGCGTCTCGCAATCTCGGGAAGGCCCATCCTTTCCTATCACCAAGGAAATCCATGACCAGAACGTGAAGCTTCAGCTGGATGGGCTCAGGGCATGCGATACCGGCTGAGTGAATCCGCCGCAAGTTTCGGAACTCCTTCTCAGCCCAAAGCTTTACCATCTTGCGATTATTGCCCTTGTCAGCTCCAGATTTGAAACGATGTTCTCCGGTAATGTATCTCTCCCGATCTTTGAAGCTCAGGATGGCAGTCTTGTAAACTTTTAAAGCTCGCTGGATGGCGGGTCCGTTGATATCTGGATACGCGACGGCTCCATACACGTTGGCCTCCTTGCCAGTGCTGATAGCACCATGCACTTCGCTGATTGCGCCGCGATTGATCATTTGGTAGAGGATCATGCGAGTACGTTGATCCAAAACCTGTTCACTCGTGGCTCGATCGGCCTTGTCTTTTTCTCGGTCTTGTCCTTCTTTGACATCGTCGAGTCGAATCTTGGATGCATGTTTGGAAAGATTGGATATCTGGTCGTCCACAGAGGCGAAGGTGTTGGCGGCGGGTTTTTGTTGGTTCGTATGCAATGCTCGTTGGCGGTTGTAATTCCTCGATATATCTGGTTCGCCATCGGGACCAAGTTCCTCGTCATCTTCCTCAAAAATATCGTCAAGATCTGAGTCGTCCTCGGCCACCTCTTGATTCGGAGCAGAACCCGTTATAGTCTTCGGTGCATCTTGCTTTACCGACGCATCGTATCCGTTGTTATTCGTGTATACATGAGGAGGCTCATGAGGTCCCGCTGGGGACGCCGAATTCTCCATGCTGCGATGATCGGGCTGCTTCTGAGGCAGTTGGTGTGCCAAACACAGCGATTGAATTGCGATTGTGAGCAAAGCGTTACCAGATTTGATGGTCGATTTTCGGTAATGGCGTGTCTTCGAATTTCGACGATGAGTTCTGAAATATATTGTCTCTATGTGAATCAGATGGTATGATCCGAGGCGACTCAGGTGGCGGTGCTTCAATGATTTTGTGACTTCGTTGATGACTCTCTACGGAAGTTCGGCGATGATTCATTTGGACATTATTTCAAAAAATTACCCCTCCAGCCCCTCCATGGACCTCTTATCGATAGTCTAGGCTTGTCCACTTCACTAGATACATACCTTCTTAGACAGGCTCTCGCTAGGAGAATAGTTCTGATTCGTGAATCTATTACTTCCTGGGGTTTCTTCAAAGAACGACCTGGATATTCTCCGTTCTCCTATCACCTTGGATAGCGTCCTTTATCACCAGCACCTTCATAACTCACAGACAGGTACCAGTCTGCAGGAACAATACGTAAGCCTTCCTGTCCGTCAAGCCTGGTCTGGTCTCCTGTCATAGGTAGGTAGTATTCAACATGGAACTGGGGCGATCAACGTCACTGGTAATGCGGGCCTTATCATCCCCGCTCTCTACGTTACATGAGATTCCGTACCGACCCCCTCTGAAAACGAAGTGATCATCGTTATGGGTGGTGGTAACCAATCGTAAGTGTCGGTGCGAATGGGTGACGGACTCGCTGGCTCGGTGTGCCTGGCATATTTATACATTGAAGATGCCCGTTGCCCAATAAGTCGGCGCGTAGCCTTTGTGGAAATACGATCAGGTATATGGTCCATATAAGAAAAGAGAAAAGCGTCGTTCGATGCAATGAAGCTCCTTAGTATGCGTGTCAGTCTCTGGATAGGTGTCCAACTACACAGTATGTGTCATGGGCTGTTCCCTCCGCGTGAGCTCGTATACTGATAATGAATAGTGGCGTCTTCAAGACTTGTTGGGATACCTACGGTTCCTTACACAGTTTCGGGTGACGATAGCTATACGATCTCTTCGCTGAAGTCGTTGATTGTCGACTCGTCGTATGCTACTTCCCGCGATGAAGCTGGGGAAACTTTGATACCGCCAAGTTTACATGACTTTGCAAACACTTTTGCGGATGACTTGTATATAACATTGAGACTCAATCTTAGTATTTCTATTGCCAGCGAAGCGACTGATGACTCTATATTTCTTACCATTGGCGACTCAGACGAGTACACATACGCGAGTGGTGCTCAGACGTCGGAGGGCTACACGTTATCGGTCTCTTCCTCGGGGATCACGATTACAGGAGCCAGCGCCCTGGGTGCTTGGTGGGGTACCCGTACTATTTTACAACAGAGTATTCTCTCGTACGGCACGATTCCTTATGGAAAGGGACTTGACGCTCCCGGATGGGGTATCCGGGGCATGATGCTAGACGCTGCACGACATTATTATCCTCCGGAGGTAAGTAGGATGCCTGCACATTTTCACAACTGACACACTGAACACGAGCGGAAACGACCCATCGACCAACCAAGTATATTATGTCAATATTCGAAACATCATGGCTAACGTCAAGACCAGTTCGTTAAAGAGATGTGCTCATATATGAGTTTCTTCAAACAAAACGCTTTCCAATTGCATCTGAGTGATAACCTGTACAACAACGTTGACATCTATTCAACTGAACGGTCATTATCGCTCTATGCCAGATTTCGGCTCTGGTCCGACGCCGAGGAGGTTTCCGGACTAAATCTTCATAAGAACGAGTCTTATACCCGAGAGCAATTTGACAATATCCAGTCCAGTTGCGCAGCTCGTGGGGTCACCATCATCACCGAGATCGAGGCTCCTGGCCATGCCCTCCCAATCGTACAATGGAAGCCCGAGCTGGGCCTGAGCACTGATCTTTCTCTACTTAACATATCCCATCCAGAGACAATACCTACCATGAAGACAATTTGGGGGACCTTCCTCGACTGGTTTCACTCTAAGACGGTACATATTGGGGCTGATGAATATACAGCTGGTGCGGATGACTATAACCGCTTTGTGAACGAAATGGCCAGCTTCATTGCCGAGACCGGCAACAAGTCAACTCGAATATGGGGCACCTTCCCTCCTCAGCCAGACTACGAAAATATCCACACCAATGTCTCAGTCCAGCATTGGGAATTCTTTGAGGATAATCCACTCTTCGATTACATAAAGAACAATTACTCTGTCTTGAACTCAGATGACACTTACTATACTGTCAATAAGTGGTCTGGCAGCTATCCGCAGGTAGTACCTATTGCAAAGACGTTTAATGGAAACCCAGCCACCAATGGCATCTGGCAGCCAAATATTTTCGATACGAAGAATGCCACCAACAACCCCGACAAGTCGAACCCTTTTGTTCTGGGAAGCGTCGTGCCCCTTTGGAATGATTACGGAGCTAATACCTCGGTATACTCAGAGGCTTATTACGCATGGAGAGAAGGTATACCGGCCCTTGGGGACAAGCAGTGGGGCGGCAATCTTTCGTCGTCCGAGTTTTCATCGACGTTCTCAGTCTTGCATCCCTCAATTCCTGGCCAGAATCTGGACCGGGCAATACCGACGAACGATACCACCATATTCAGCTACAGCACAGTTTTGAGCAAGAATATGCAGAGTATTGGTGTTTCTGATACCCAAGCACAGACGGCCATCCTAGATGAATCAGAGAACGGCTACGATGCCTCCACGAACTGTCTTTTGACTTCCAACAATACGCTAGCCATCAACTCTTGCTCTCTGAAGACACCTCTTTTATCTAAAGGCCGCAATTACACCCTCGCAATGAAGTTACGAGTTGACACTGTAGACGGGGACGCCACGATTCTCTCCGGTTCTGATTCTACCCTCATGCTAACGCCGACACTTACACTCTTTGCGTCAGGTAATTATTACCGGCTCAACTCGACCTTCCCCATCGGCACCTGGGTCGACCTCAGTATCATCGGACGTGGGAACCAGACGTTTGCCAGCGTACAGGAAACTACGATTGATGCGGCGTTCCTAGCAAGTGGAACCGCAGCTACAGCAGAGGAGTTCCAAGCAGTTCTGGGGATCAATGGCGAGTATTTTGTTTGGGCTCCCATCGCCGTGGAGGCGCCGATTGCCGAGGTCGGAGGTGAGGAGGCGGGTTGGACGGGCGAACTTGCTGCTATGACACTAAGCTCGGAAGCATGACAATAAGTATTGCCCATGGAGATGATTTGAAGTTGAATAGGATAATTGTCACATTAGAAAGAGAGCATATGTAATGCGAAGAGAGCTCTGATAGAAGTTGCTTTTCCGTCAAAGAAACTGAACCTTCTACAATATCTACTCGAGGCCATCAGGTTTTCGGACATGTTGGCAAGTATCAACCTGCTCAGCGACTAGCTCCTTATACCACGATGTTCGCTCGTAGATGAGACCGTGGCCTAGGCCTTTGACAAGGAATTGTCTTCATGGTTGAAGATACTTCATCAGCCCCGCACCCAGGGGAAAGGACATCATCGTTGGCCAATTGCTCGGGGGTCTTCTAATGCCAACCCGCCGCAATCGCCTGCATGACGAAACCTTTCGTGGTACTGGCCCCATCACGCGATTTATGTATCTCCTGTGCCGCATAGCGAGCGTAGCTGCTCCCAGACTTGCGGTAGCCCCGCGGAGGCACACGGGTGCGCGGCGTCGGTCGTCGCGCTGGAGGTCGAGGCTAGGCAGCGCTACTTATTGCTCATGGTGAAATTCCGGGGCCTCGGTGTACAACCAGCCGCTCATGAAGCTCGAATGCGAGTAAGAAGTCATACATAAAGGTGTACTAGATGATGTCACGACCATCATGTATTTATTGTCTGATGCTGGACTTGCTTAGGCAGCACCATTCCTCAACAAGAGTTTTTGAGTTGGTTACCAAAAGATTGACAACGAGATAAGGGTCTCTGCGATGTGAATGTCGTCGCATTCGCGTGGTCTCGGAGAGTTTGTTGATCACCTGAGCTGGCCAGCTCTTCTAATCCTGATGTTTGGCACCATCTCGCCGCATGACTACTTATTCACTTTTTCTTGTATTGTTCTCAATCCTCCTTGACCTTGCGTATAGCCTTGGAACCACTCGATGACTACCTTGATTGGATGATACATACAACCGGCTCATTCCACGTTCGGGATCAAGTATGATGCAATGTGTTACAATCAAGCTCATCGTGTGCGTTGGTTGCAAGTACTCTTTCGGTATCGATTCGGGAATGAGGCACCTGCGACGCGAATATTTTCCGAACCACACGAACCAACTGCAATGCCAAGAACTCAGCCTACGATGATCCCAGGGAGCTGAAGATCCTTAAAGTAGGACTAGCCCTACTGGGCGCTGGATAGGGTGAGTTTGGCAGCCGATCTCATGCGAAATCTGGATCTAAAGGCAGGCAATGCGTGGCACGGTTCGTTAGCTCGGCGCTGGAGGATTCGAGCTGACTGCGCCGTAAGAGGCGCAATTCCTGGGTATTACGGATTCTCACGGGCTTCGAGCCAATGGCTGGAAACGCTCTACGAAGAGCATTGCTATTACGAGAAAGCTGTTGGTGCCTCTTAGGTTCGTGTGTGGGATGCGAGGTACGCGTCCGCCCTTCTACATATGTCATTTGGGCACCTTGGAGATTGCCTAGAAACACACGAGACTCAATGTCTCACACGGCAACCTCAAAAGAAGGACGGTACTTTCTACTCACGGAAAGAAGGCCTGTATGTAAGTAAGCTGAGGTCAGGGTTGTCGCGTTACCTTGTGGATGAGGAAAACGAGGCACTGGCTTTTACTTTCCAGACCAAACTCTCCTTCCTCATTTCATACTTTCGAGCGACAGTCCACTTCATCCCAGCCATTCGAACCGACTCCCTTTTCATATTTTCCTTCGCGTTCTTCCCTTTGCCCCGCCATTCCCTCGCTTCGTGATACCCATCAGACCTACAGACCATCAGCAGCATCATGGCCGACCAAGCGCCCGGTGACCGCAAGGTCAACCCCTACGTAGACGACGCGAGCACCACCACCACCACCACCAACAACAACAGCAACAACAAAAACGCCGGCAACACCACCAGCGATGCCAGCATCAACTCTCCCCACCACGCCGGCGCCTCTACCTTCGCGCCTTCGCCCATGTCGACGCCTGCCCTGACGGCCGTAAGCCCGGTACCCGGCACCCCCACCACGCCGGTCCCCGCGATCCGGGAGCCCGAGCCCGCACACCCGGCCGCGCAGCCGCCACCGCCGTCCTACCAGGAATCCCAGGCGCCCAAGGGGCCCAAACCCAACCAGCCGCCGCCGTCGCACGCCGGCGGGCTCGTGCGGCCTGTCGCGCTGGCGAGCCTGGGCTCCGAGCCCGCGGTGATCGAGTGTCCGTGGTGTGCGCAGCAGGTGCAGACGCGGATCGAGCAGAACGACTCGAGCATGACGATGTAAGTCTTTACCTTCGTACCAACCTACAGCCCGGGGACGCCTCCATGCATTCCCACGAGGAGCGACCTGGGTAGCACGTCCGGGAAATGGGAAACAGAAACAGAGGAAAGCTGATACTCTTTGGCGCTTTTTAGGCTTGCTGGCGTCGGCCTCTGCCTTCTCTGCGTCTGCTGCGCCTGCATCCCCTGCATGGCCAAGTGGTGCCAGGACGTGGACCACTTCTGCACCAACTGCCGCCACAAGGTGGCCCACGTGCCGTATAGCGGCGTTTGCCAGCCCATTGTACCGGCGCAGCAGCAGCAGCAGCAGCAACAGCCGGGTCAGGGCCCGAAGCCGAATGAGTATGAGATGGGGAACCCGCGCCCGTATGGCGGACAGCCGCCAACGCCGGGGAATCCGAACGCGAACGCGGGACAGCAGCAGGCGCCGGCGCAGTACGCCTGAGAGGGATAGCGGTGGAGCGCAGGGCTGAGGATGATGCGGGCCTGAGCTGTGAGGTGAGAGGATTCGAGAAGCTCGAACCTGCTCATGAGATGAGGGATTAGGTTTTTACTTCAAGGTATGGTTGGAATTATGGTGTCAAGTGAATGACAGTGGGTACGCCCGCTGCTTAGGCGTTTAGAGTCTTACGGAGAAGGGCCAGGATTGATAGCCGGCCATTGTCATCGAAGCGGGGGTTCCGTACAAGTAATATTAGAAGTTATACTATGATATCCAATTTTGATTTTGTATCATTTCCAACTATGTGCGCGGTGTCTTTTTGAAGCTTCCAAGACCACGGATCAAATATTATTTTTGTTCACAGTTTCCAAAAGCGAGGGAACACAGTTATTTGGTAGGCATGAGGACTCGGGAACTACGGATGGAGATCTGCTGAGTAGATGAGTCGTCGAGCATGCATCTACATTTTTCCAGATGATAGTCCACAAGGTCTTTCCATCGTGAAGCCCACTGGAGCGTTAGTTACAAGACGTGCGAGTTCAGCCAGCACCATAGTCGGATCTTGAGGTACTCCGTCGCGAGAAAATTTAGGTAACCATATATACTACCCTGATCATCTTGGTATTTATCGGAAAGAAGTTGATAGCCCAGGATGTGCTATGGGTCTATAGAAGTAGAACGCAAGTCAAGAGTGATGTTATTGTACGGATTCTTGTAGCCCTTTATTGCGTGTCAGCGAATCTTCGCGATCTTCATCATATTATAGCGCGAACTCACTATACTTTGGCAGCAGCCGGTAATATTATATACCCAGACGTTGCATTCCCATATCGGATTCTGGTAGCCAACACGGTGCGCCGAGATGCCTGAGGAAATCCATAGTATTAGCAAGCCACCGCGGCGTGCTTGATTTTATCGGTCGAGAAAAGGACGAGATTGCCTCACAGTTGATGCCAACTTGACCGTTCATGTCCCTGCAGCATTTGGGGGCGAAGCCTGCCGTCTCGACGCCGTGGCAGCTGAAAAGGCCGACGACAGCGAGGACCTGGGAGAGCAGTGCGGCGGTGAAGAAAGCCAACTTCGGATACATGGTTCGGAGGATGCAGAAAAAAAAATAGTTCAGGCAGGGAGGGATTATATATGTGATAGGATGAATGTCTGACACGGGTGTGTACATAGATCAGCTAAGGCGATTGTGTAGCTTTTTGTTGGAGGATGACTCCTAGCGGGTGGCTTTGTCTCGCGGGCTGTATGGTAGATTTCTTTACATTCTGCATTTTCTTTTTCGAAAAGCTAGAAATATCTACCCCAGGTATAACCTCTTTTAAGCTTTGAGTGCAATTTCTGATACGTCGTCGAGCTCCGGCGTGACATTGCGAGTACCAACCCTTCGGGTGGGCCTTTGGTTGCGGACTCGTGGCGTCGCCTCGATCGGCTACTTTTAGGGTAGGGAAGAGCAACATGTTGACTTCAACTGCAGATAAGTACGATACTTTATCGTGTACGATGCTTCAGCTCAGTATTACTGGTGCAATATTAAGCCCGATATGCTGGGATGGCAGACATTGTACGATTGGCTACACGGACTCAGCGTTTCTGTGTGTTGATCGAACGATCTCAGTCAGGTGATAACTATGCGATGTGACATTCCCAAAAGCTTCGTTCGATGACACTTGAGAGGCCTCAGTGGAGCTACTAAAAAAAAGCATTTTTCGAAGCGCATTCTATTCAAGTACCTAGGACATCCAGTATGAATAAAAGCCTTAAGTTTTTTGATTGATGCCGGCCTTTGGTACTGTGCCTCGACAGGATTAGGTAAGCATCTACTACGCAAGAGCTGAAACAAGGTGGTCCGTGATGAAGTGCAGCATCTGAGATTGGCAATCGTTCCGCTGCCTCCGACATCGTTATACTCGACTCGAGCATGTCCCGTCTGCAGGCGAAGCATAGCACGCACCTAGCAAAAGCAACCTTACTCCAAGCCCAGCCTTTCAATTCAAGCCTTCCCGCCTTCGCCCCGCCCCGAGTCTTCGGTCGTTCGGAATTCACTACTTCCCATCCCACCTTTCCTGGGCCATCGACCTTGTGCAGCACTGACTGCTTTCCTGTGAAAGCGGCTCTTCACTAGCCCGGTAGACCCCTGACATAGGCTCGTCTCATCGGGTCAGCTCACTTCAGCTCATCAGCCAAGCCAAGCCAGCCGGCCCCTCACCACCGCCTCCTGGGTCTCTCTCGGGGTTTGCAACTCAAGTCGCAGCCCGCAAGGCGGGGTTGTCTCGCTGTCTTACACCGAATACCAATGTCTGATCAGGACATCAACCAGGTCCCTATCGAGGATCTGACTCCTGAGCAAGCAAGCCATATTATTCATTCTCATCGCAAAGTACGATATGGTGTGTTTGACCCCGACGCTTGTCATCTCTTGGCAACTGCATACCCGCAGATGGCATAACCATGGTGACCCTAATATTACCTGATTCACGACTGACCAGCTCCCCAATAGGGACGGCATGTTGGCCTTGTAGACAACGCAAGGTGAAGTGCACAAACGATCTACCATGGTACAGCCTCTCTGAAAGCCACGTGTTGTCGAAGCTTGTGAGACTAACGGGTAATCATAGCGAAAATTGCGTTAAACGTGAACATCCGCAACTGTGCTCTTATAAACCAAATCGCTCGAGCGCCTCCAAGCAAGGCTCAATCTCAACTGGAAGCAATCAGGGCAAGAAACGTGCTCATTCTCCCGATGGTAATGCCGACAATGACCAAGATAGCGATCGACAACCTGAAGGTTGGCGACGAACAATTGGTATGCCGTCACTTAAATCACCGCTCATTTCAACAGTCTCTGACGTATTGCTTTAAGATGAGTCCGAGCCCGCCGAGCTATCACGATATGTCGGCCAGAATAGTATACCAGCCCTATTAAGAGATCAGCCTTCGCCAATTGAGATGAAGGATGGAGTCGACATCCGCCGGGATATGCGGCCTATACTTGGTCTTGATAACTCTGCCCCGTTTCCCTTGATGTCGTCCAAACACCTTGATCGAATGACTCGCGATATATTCGCCGAGCTCCCCTCAGACCGGGAAGTCATGATGTACGATAGTCCCCCGACCGTGACTAGATGCTGAAATACTAATTAGGCAGCACAGACTCTTCACTGCTTACAAAGAGATAACTCATCCCTTCTGGGGGTTCGTTATTGATATCGATGATCTCGAGTCTCGTATAATGGTATACCTCGAGGAACGGGCCAAAAGTGTGAAGGACCAGAGCAAGACTAATCGTCCAGTCTCTGCATCATGGCTAGCGATTCTATTTGCTGTTCTGGCAGTAGGCTCCCAGTATCGCGACTCACCATATGATATCCGAACCAAAGACTCGCAGCGCTACATCCAAATATCGTTCCACTTCCTCCGGATAGGCAATTTCCTACTTCGGTGAGCCGCTCTAAGTATGCAGTGCTGGATCATTCTACTGACAACCTCTATAAAGTCCCAACCTAGATTCGATTCAAGCACTCCTTTTGACCGGATTCGTTCTCCTTAATGACATGAAGGCGGAAGCCTCGTGGGCCTTGATTGGCATGACTTGCCGGCTGGCACAGTCTTTAGGTCTTCACCGTACTGTAGATGAAACTGGTTCAAGCGAGTTGTCTCTCAAGGCTTTCGTGCGCCGCAAACTCTGGTATGTGAATGCTTCCTGCTGCTCCAGCTTGCTTACTAAAGTGCGTTAGGTGGACTTGTCAATGGCATGATACTCTAACGTCTCTATCATTCGATCGGTAAGGGCACGACTCGAGACGCTCATAAATAAGGACCAGGACGGGGCTGACTCGCTTCGTAGGCCAAATATGACGAATATACAATGCTGTCCAATTCCATTATCACCGAGCGCGACAGTGGAAGGGCTTTCTTATCTCGAAGCCATGTATCATCTATGTGAGCTGATCTCGCAAAGGCTAAGCCCGGATGCCACCGCCGAGGACACCTACGATACTATCCTTGACAACTGTCAAGCTATAGAATCTCTTCGAGGGAGGGTTTATCCGCAGCTAAGAAGCAAAGAAGCATGCAAGAGCGTGGTCGACAAACTGCAACACTATGCCATTCGCCTGCACACATCCTTCGTCATATCGGTTTGCTGCCGCCCTGCTCTGAGGCGAGATGAGACCCAACTGAGTGCATCAGAGAAGCAGGCTTTGGCAGATAAATGCAAGACAAACTTAGCTGAGACAGTGCGGATGTTTCTGTCGATGCACCAGCTTTCCTTCATTCCTACACGCAGCTGGGCTTTCACCTACCACGGCTTATCTTCAGCTGTCCTGCTCGGGATATTGTGTGAAACCAAGCAGGATCCAGAAGTGCGGCAGCTACAAGGAGACCTGATCTCGGCTCTGTCGGCTGCAGCTGCCAATGAGCAGACGAATCCCTCACCTAGCCACATCCGCAAGACTGATAAGGATATCGAACTGTCCGGACCTCTTTCAAGAGCACTGACCGCACTTAAGAATATTTACGATTATGGATCTTTACATGGCGCTTCCGGTATCCGGAGCGAGACTGCCTCTGGGACTCGTACACCGATAGGCGGACCTGCAGCGATGGGCCTCCAAAATCTAAACTCACAATATCGCGTGCAGCCTGGATTTGATAGGCACCAGGACGCGGCTTTGGCTATGGCAGAACTGCAGAACGGCAACAGTCTCCCAGACTTCCCCACGTATGCTATCATCCCACTCGATTTCCTTAGTCAAGATGCTCATTGTTGTCTATAGCACCATGCCATATCAAACGCCAGTGCAGCAGCCACAGGTCGGGGTTCCAGACTTGAATCAGATGGACCCGAACGCATTGGCTCCTATGGACCTCTATGAGTCCATCTTCTGGGGTAGGATTGTCTCCATTCATGCTTATAAAATTCCGACTAACACAATCAGAATCACCGGATCCCTTTTACACAGGCGCAGACATGAACTTCGACTTTCTTCCCCAGGCACCTCCTGGACAGTCACAGCGGCAATTTTACTTCTGAAAATTGATTTTTATCTGCATGTGCGTTCTGGCGTAAGGTACTTTTTTCCCCTTCCAGAATGATGTAATGATGTATGCAATAATGGATGTGAGGGTGGGTCTTACGCCAAAGGATTGCGGAAAAGGCTTAACGACTGGTTCGAGGCATGCTGGCGTAAATCCATGAATTTGACAGTCCAAAATGAATCAGGAACATTGACAGGATGTATACACCTCGCGGGGTTTTAGCTTGGTTAGAATCATGGCCAATACTGTTTTCACCGCAATGCTGACTGACATGATGAGGACATCGAGGTTTACTGGGCATTGGAATTTTGGCCTATTCGGTAATGATCCATATATGACAGATTGATGGAGATGCTCTTGATGATGAGAAAGGTTACGGAATGAATTCTTTCTCATCTCGTACGCTACCCCTCGCTTCCAACTCGGCTTTCCGTGCCCTCTCATGTTTTGTGGTCGTATATGAAAGGAGACCAGTCCACAGCGCCATCGCAATGGAGACGGCGATCATAGCATACATACCTCTCTGCAAACGTAATTAGCACTTCAACTACGGCGAGTAAAGATGAAGGGGTTTGGCGTGTCTCACCGTGAACCAGGGCGCCATGGACGCGCCGTAGAAGACAATACTCCACCACGCGTTCACCGCGTTGCTGCCCAGATTCATGCCCGCGAGCACGATGGCGCGGAACATGGGCTCCTCGTACCGCAGGACGTCGTTGGCCCAGGCGAAGAAGGTGGCCTGGCAGGCGTACACGGTGCCGGCCCAGTAGTACGCGGCGAAGACGACGGGGGCGCCGGCCGGGTCGTCGGGGTGCCGGGAGGCGGCGAGGACCATGGCGGAGGTGGCGACGCCGGTGAGGCCGATGAAGTAGCCGACGAGGTAGCGCTTGCCGCTGAGGAAGTCAGTCAGGGTGGCCCAGAAGAGGGTGGAGGCGATGCCGACGGCGGGGATGCCGGTGGGGTAGTTGTTGAGCTGGGGGACGGAGTAGCGGGCGGTGGGGCTGGACTTCATGTAGAGGGCGAGGAGGGCGTTGGTGGAGAAGGACTCGGTCTCGCCGGCGAGGATCCAGAGGACGACGAAGCCCCAGAAGAGCCAGGAGGTGAGGGAGCGGCGGAAGAAGGACCAGGAGAGGGGGGAGCGGTCGTCCTCGAGGGGCGGGACGCGGGCGACGGCGAGGGCGCGCTGGGCGTCGGTGAGGTAGAAGGCCTTGGTGGTGGAGGGGGTGTCGGGGAAGAAGAGGAAGCCGTAGAGGGCGATGGGCAGCGTGATGATGCCGTCGATGATGAAGAGCCAGCGCCAGCCGCTGAGGCCGCTGCGGCCGTCGAGGCTGGAGTGGATGCCGGTCTGGATGAAGCCGCCGATCATGGTGCCGGCCAGGCCGGACGCCGTGAAGATGCCGGAGCGCTTGCCGAGCTCGCGCTCTGTGTACCTGTCCCGGATGTTAGCGGATGGAATATGCTGAGGCTTGGGCTTGAAGAAGTTCAGAGGAAACGGACCAGCTGCCGAGGATGTAATGCGTTCCGACGAAGCTCGTGGCCTCGGCGATCCCCTGGAAGAAGCGGATGGCCATGATGCTCTGCGGATTGTGCACCGAGGCCGTCACCATGGTCAGGCCGGCCCAGATGACCATGCAGGAGGGGAAGAAGATGCGCGGCCGGATGTAGTGGAGAGAGAGATTGGCGGGGATCTGCCCGATCACGTAGCCGACGGTGAAGCAGGTGTTGATCTCGTTCAGCTGGTCGCCGACGAAGCCCAGCTCCTCCTTCATGCCGGAGACGTAGGCATTGTTGAGATTAGAGCGGTCCAACTTTTGGGGGGGGCGCGACGATGTCAGCTCAGGGAAGGGTGCAGATACTTGCTGGACGGGCGTACTCACATAGTTCATGAAATAGCTCAGACAGCAGAATGTCAGGATGAAAAAGTCGATCTTCTGCACCAGTACGCGCTCACCGGGCTGGTACTCGGTGTGGAAATACTGCCGAAACTTCGTTTTGAATGCCATGGCGGCGATTTCGCTCCAATCGCAAAATGCAGGTGAGTAGCAATTGCTTGTTATTTTCAATGATTGCTTCAGAGCATGGCTGCGCGGGCGGGTTCGGTCGATATATCTACGGCGCGTCAATCAGAGCCCAGACATGGTGTTGCGATAGCACCGTAGATTGCGACTGTCGGAGTGCTCTGATTGCAATCAAGAGTTGCCTGCCCGGCCGCGACCCGAGGACCCTTGGATCTGCCTTAGAGATAGTGATAGGCACGGTCTGTGAGGAGGTAAGATAGGTAGGGATGGTCTAGATAAGAGGCCCAGACAGATACGCAGACCCCAGACTTATCTCCACCTAGTATGTGCCTAATTACTCGCGAGCCGTGGTATCGATGGAACCTTGGCTGGGCCCAGCTGACCGGGCTTGGGCCGGGGCTCAACTATCGCCTGCGTCGGCCACTGGGCGTCGGCAGATCAAGATAGGTAACTCGTTGTTGCGAGGCTGGTAGCAACTTGGCAGCATCGGACCATCCTGGTGATGTGGCTCAGAAGTCAAAACACGGATAGGCGCCTTGTCTGGTCAGGAAAGGCATCGGACACGCTATCTTGTACGAGTTAAATCATGGTGATAATAGTTGATGGTAATAGCAACGTGCACACATCTTTCCCACCTGTCCTTGGCGATTCTGACAGGCCCGCTGAGCCAGAGAGCACCACGCGGCTCATGGCAAGCCACCCGCGTCATGCCGGGGCACCAAGGTTCAGATATATCATCAGCTATGCCGAAGTGGTGAAGCCAACATGTTCAAAAGCCTTGAGCCAGTGCTTGATTGTTCGCAGAGCAAATCACCGTTCAAAAATTGGACACAGGCAGCTGAAGGCAAAGTCCTTGGGCCGATATGTCGGCAACGTGTCTGCCCCCGAGCTAAACAGGTACCTAGATATCTTACGAGGCTGTCATCTAGCAGGTACCTAGTCTCCAGTCAGCAAAGTGAAGGGCCCTATGCAGGCTGGTGTACTGGAGAGCTATCGAAGCTTGCCATAGAAGCACCGAAGCCGAAGTCCTCCCTCCACCTGACGCGGGGGCGACTAGAGCATGTCGGTCCTCCTCCGATTACGCGCCGTCGTTCGGGGGCGTCAGGAGCTGGAGCCGACCTCTAGAATAAAACAGCCTCAAGCGTAACGACAGTACACAAGCCGCACTTCTTCTATCGAACCTGACTACTCGGAAACAAAATACTGAATCAACATGGCATCCGGAAATTGGCAAGAAATAGCTGCGCGGAAACGCCTGGATTTAGCCAACTCTATTCCCGAGGAATGGCGCGTCCCGTCCGACCTCTTGCCGCCTCAGGGCCAAGACGAGGTGATGAGTTTCCCGGAAAAGTCAGGATGGTTCACGTCAGATGAGCTGGCCATCACGAATTCAACTGCTCTGGAGTTGCTCCCTAAGCTCGCATCCGGAGAGCTCAAGTCGGAGACAGTGACGAGGGCGTTTTGTAAGAGGGCCGCGGCTGCGCATCAGTTGGTGAGTGGCCAGAAAGTCAAAGGAAGACATCCTCTCCTTGTGCTGACAGATGATGATTGAAGACCAACTGTCTCTCGGAAACGTGCTTTGAGCGAGCGCTGTCGACAGCCAAGAAGCTCGACGCGCATCTCGCTTCCACGGGGAAGCCCATCGGCCCGCTCCACGGCCTGCCCATCTCCCTGAAAGACAACTTCCACCTGCGCGGCCTCGACTCCACCGTGGGCTTCACCGCGCACGTCGATGATCCCGCCCAGTACGAGTCCGTGCTCGCCGACATCCTGCGCGAGGCCGGCGCCGTCTTCTACGTCAAGACCAACGTGCCGACGGCCATGATGATCGCCGAGAGCGTCAACAACACCTTTGGCCGCACCACGAACCCGCTGAACCGCCGGCTGACGAGCGGCGGCAGCTCGGGCGGCGAGTCGGCCCTCATCGCGTTCGGCGGCAGCCCCTGGGGCGTCGGCACCGACATCGGGGGCTCGCTGCGCATCCCGGCGGCGTGCACGGGGCTCTTCACGCTGCGGCCGTCCTTCGGGCGCTTCCCGACGCTGCGGTGCCGCTCCGGGATGCCGGGCCAGGAGGCGGTGCAGTCGGTCAACGGCCCGCTGACGCGCACACTGCGGGACCTGGAGCTCTGGAGCCGGACGATCGTGGGGGCGGCGCCCTGGCGCGCCGACCCGCGGTGCCTGCCGATCCCCTGGCGCCGGGTGAGCCTGCCGGCGCGTCTGCGAATCGCGGTCATGTGGGACGACGGGATGGCGCGGCCGACGCCGCCGGTGACGCGGGCGCTGCGCGCGGTGGTGGGCGCGGTGGAGGCGGCGGGGCACGAGGTGGTGACGTGGTCGTCAGAGGACCAGCCCGAGGGCGCGGCGCTGCTGAACCGCATGTTCGTCGCGGACGGCGGCAGGGCGATCCGGCGGGAGCTGGAGCGCACGGGGGAGCCGTGGCGGCCCGAGATGCAGATGTATGCCGAGGCGAGGGAGCTGGGCGGCCTCGAGTACTGGCAGCTGCACATGGATCGGCAGGCGTACCAGAAGCGGTACCTGGACCGGTGGCTCGGGGCGGGCATCGACGCGATCCTGTGTCCTACGACACCCTACAGCAGTGTGGAAAATGGCAAGTTCAAACACGGTAGGTACCTACATTACCCTGGGCTTCTGCCACGAGGTGCTGACGAATGCGCACAGTTGGCTATACCGGCGTATACAACGTGCTGGACTACTCCTGCATATCATTCCCTACTGGCATGACTGTGGACAAGAATGTCGACGCTGCGCTGGGAAGCGCCTACAAGCCAATGACGGAGCTGGATAGTACTATACAATCTGATTGTGAGTCTTGTCCATCGCCTTGGATCATTCACTTGCTGACTATTTTCTCAGACGATGCTGCGGCTGTTCACGGAATGCCGATCAACCTCCAGATCGTCGCGCAGCGGCTCGAAGAGGAGAAATGCGTGGAGATGTGCAAGACGGTGATGAGGGCCCTGTGAGATCTCCCTGCGCAGTACGCAAAACTATCTGGAACCGTTTCTGACCATGTCCCTTTAGGTCAACGCAGACAACCTCCCGGTCTCCAAAGTCGAAGCTATAGTTCTCATGAACATACCTTCTAAGAGGAATGGTCGCTTAATGATCTGTATCTAGTCGAGTGATGTCCTTCTAAGCAACCTTGGGCAGGGATGCGCAACTCGATGCTAGGTTCAGCCTAGCAGACCTTTCACAGCCTGCTCGTTCTGAGCCACCAGTTCAAGTCATGAAAGGTCAATCCCGGTATGCACTTAGCACTACGTGATTGGTTATTTCCATTTTTTTATAGTGTCTGTACCGAAAGTATCTGCGCTGTTAATAGCGATATATTGGATAAGTCCTGGCAACGATGCGGGCCGAATGAGAGTAGAGTGGCATCCCCGGATTTGAGTGAATACAAACCATAGTATCTCTGGAAAAAAGAATTTGCGGCATGTGTTGAACACAGTTACGCAACGTGCAGCTCTTGTTGGCAAATATTTCCAACTGGGGCATTTCATTGACTCATCGCCGCAAGTGCCGACATTCAGCTGACTCTAGCCCTGTGTGCCAGCAGGCTGACGTTCATGGTCATCCTCGTACTTTCCATACCCACGTCGTCTACGAGCGCCTTGTGATTGGCGGCACGGTGCGTAGCTATATACACGCAAGCGGCTGATTGGGTTCGGATATTTACCCCGGGTTTCTAAATCCGTCCACGATAGAGTACCTGACAGCCTGGGCCCATCATATCACCGGGCAGATCAATATGCACCCCGCAGCCCAGTCGTCGTGCGAGGTATGCAGGGAGAATGACATTTGGGTCAATCAGCCGGACTAACCTTAGGCCCTTGTCACACATCTCGAGGTGAAGCTTGTTCTCAACCCCTGCGATTAGGGTAAGTGCACCTCTTGTCGTTGGGCTCGATATCACATCATCCGGCTCTTTGTTCCGTTCCGTTACTACAGGAGTTTCTCCGGAATGATGTGGACGGGAGCAGAGCAGGACAGGTGAGATCCCGAAATGTATAAAAGGGCCACTGCTTACCCTTGGTTTTCCTGGTTGCTGGGCCAGGTCGAAATAACTATACACACCGCCGATATCAGCGAACATGCGCGCCCATACACTTTTACCAGTGGTGGTGCAAAGCATCTTCACAGGGCTGGCGCTGTCTGACGCTGTATCCGATCTGTGGGACAATGGGAAAGCAGCACTCGATGCTCAGCTCGCCAAATCCTCAACATGCACAAGGGATAAGCTCATGGTCCGGCGAGAGTGGTCAGTATACCGTATTCGCGATGCCGCATGATCGTATGGTTGATGTGTTTTACGTAGGGGTGATCTGACGGCTGACGAGAGGAAGTCATACATCAAAGCTGTCCTCTGTTTGACGACGAGTCCGTCCAAGCTGGACGCGAGTCAATACCCCGGCGCCAAAACACGGTATGATGACTTTGTCGCTGTCCATATTAACCAGACGATGAGCATTCACGGAACAGTATGTGCGAGCTCTCATACTATCTTTCCGTCAGTTCGTGCCGTAACGCTGAGTAACTTCATTTAAAGGGGAATTTTCTCTCGTGGCATCGGTACTTCACTTGGGCGTACGAAAACGCACTACGAAACGAATGCGGATACACGGGATCACAGCCGGTAAGGAGGGTCCAATGCTTGGGAGTCATTCCATTGCTAAGACGTTCCTCGATCTACAGTACTGGAACTGGGGGAAGTGGGCAGACGACCCCGAAAAGTCACCCATCTTCGACGGTACCGACACCAGCATGAGCGGCAACGGCGAGAAGACGGCCCATACCAGCGGGTTCGCGCCCGCTGGCAACGGGGGCGGATGTGTGCAGTCTGGCCCATTCAAGAAGTATATTCCCAGGACTTCGATAACACCCGCTTTGTCACATACTGATGTTCGGTACTTAGCATGAGCGTCCATCTCGGGTGAGTTGAAATAAGTTATCTGCTGACCCAGGGGCATACCCGAGCAAACGTTGACACCATTATTAGACCGATGAGTCCCGCCATCTCCCCAGCACCGCCCCGAAATCCCCAGACCAACGGCATGGGATATAATCCCCGGTGCCTGCGCCGCGACATAACCAATTACCTATCGTCGCGCTACACGACGACGCAGAACATCACGGACCTGATCACCACGTACAAGAACATCGGTCCCTTCCAGAACGCGATGCAGGCCGCGGGCCGCGCCATGGGCATTCACGCCGCGGGCCACTTCACCATTGCCGGGGACCCGGCGGGCGACTTTTACGTGTCGCCTGGAGACCCTGCTTTCTGTAAGTCATGGATTTGCAAATTATCTTGTTGTTGTTGCGAGTTGGGTCGGGAGAAGCCGGACGAGGTAATGTTTGCCGGGCCGTTTTTTTCGTTAATCATCTGTTTCACAGGGCTTCATCACGCCATGATCGATAGAACGTGGGCTACGTGGCAGATACAGGATCTGCCGAATCGTATGCAGGTTATAGCAGTGAGTACTGTGCCTGCGTGAGCAGTGAGATCTTTGGCTCAGCCTTCTTTCAGGGACCGCGGACTATGATAGGTAGAGGAGCGGTAGCGGCTCTTACCGACGAGGTCAATCTCTATGTCATTGCAGACAAGGTGTATGAGATTAGCGACCTGGTTAGCATTGTGGATGGCCCATTCTGTTACACATATGCCTAGGATGGGAAACAGCATATGATCTGGGGTCATCATGCTGGGTATACAGCATAGTCATAAAAGGGATCTTTCTCGCTCGATGAAAGCAGCACGCCATGAGAATGAGTTTCGGTGAATCAAGTGAGTCGGGATGCTTGTTCAAATACTTGTTATTGAGCTCTTGTCATGATACGGAATGGGCTTAAATCGACCAAGTGATTAGGTCGGTAACGTGATCAGGATTCATACGGGTATCCGTCTCAAATCATGAAGCAGCTGCATCCCTCGGCAGCCTTTGACTGCAGAACCTCTTCCATTCCCACGGCTTATTCGCGTCCGCCATCCCCTCGGGCTTCTTCCACTCGCTCCTGGGCGGGTACGGCGACGCGTCGAACGTGAGGCGCCGGCCAAACTTCTCGGCATAGACCGACATCTCCGCCATCGCCAGATCCTCCAGCGACCTGAACTCGCCCTTATTCTCCAGCGTCACGGCGTACGTCTTGGCGGCGAAGGCGTCGTCCGTGAGCACGTGCTCGTTGATCTTCAGGGACTCTACCCTGGGGAACGAGGACGGCCGCCGCTGGGTCATCTTGATCTCGATCTCGAAACGCAGCTCGCGCTGTGCGTCGTCGTCATCATCGGCAGAGATGGGCTCGTCAAATGAGGCGGGCGTCATGGGCCGCCATTCAATCTCTGCGCATATGAAGATGGGTGCGTCGCGGCGCAGTACGATCTGGGTAGCTCGTTAGCATCCGTTTGCACTGATGTTCTGCGTTGACGGGGGCGCTGACCTGGCCGGTACCATCTTCTTTGAATGCAATGTGCGAGCGTCGGGCTGAATCTAGAGCCCATCGGTCCTCACAGAGAAGGGCTTTGAGGGATTGGTTCGTAGTGTTGGCCATGGTGAAGCGCAGGATAGGATGAGATTTCGTTGGAGAGGTAAGTTTTTTGCGGTGGAATAGAATCTGGAAAAGCCGTTTGGAAAATCGAGGCCGAGATATGCCGCGATGCATGTACCACCTAACCTACTGAGCGTCTGCTTATGCGATGACTATCAGACTGTTTGCTCAAATCTGCCCGTCAGCCACTGGAGAGAGCCTCGGGAGCCTGGAGTCACTGACGAGCGCCAAGGACATCCACTTTAGGCGTGCAGTCAACGGCTCGTTATGTGATTTCAGAATGTCAGGCCAGCCAGTGCTGTTCCGAGCTCCCACTAGTTACAGCCGCAACATGGCTGTCTGCCGTGCAGCGGGTACGAACGGTCAGGAACGGTGACCCATTGCTATATTGAATGTGGAACTTTATATACTATTTTGAGATGGTCGCCAAGCCGTCATCAACGCTTTTGGACGTCCACTCACCTAAATTATTGTTTCAGCTCCGTCCCTTGAGGATCGCCATGCCATTAGGCGTCTTATTAACCTGCAAGGTCCTGCAGCTAGCCTCTGGTACCTGAGCTGAGCTGAGAGCCTCATCAGTGGATGAAGTGGCAAAAGGTGCTTATGAGGCTACGAGGCTCTTGTGCAGAGGTCTCCACGACCGAATCAAGCACTTCTTGGAAGATGAGGAACTTTATCTGTCGACCCCATAAGACCAGAAGCGCACTGGTAATGGCTTACTCTCTGTTTTCCTTGGCCTCTCCAGCCATGATCGAAGCAGGCCACCTAGTGGAATCATGACCTCTGTAGCAGACTGGTGGCGACGCGATGCGGCACAGCTGGTCAGCCGATGGCGGACAACTGCAATACCAGACCAGGCAGGTTGATGATCTTGTACATCGTTGTCTTGATATATAATGGCAAGATGATTCCCGTTCTGTCTCTCCATCCAGCACAGCACACCACAGCCCAATCATCCGACCTCATCGCGCCTCCTCATCTTCAGATCTGACTTCGATCTCGCCTTGTCCCCATCGCCATCACTATTCCCCTCGAAACTCCTCCACACCTAGATCAAGATGCTTTTCACCTCTTTCTGGAAGGCCCCTGCTGCCGCCATCCTCATTGCCTTGATTGGCCAGTCGGCCGCACTACCGTACGAGACAAGGTCTCTGATCAAGCGTGCTGAGAAAATCATTGGCTACCGACGCGTATCTCCAGCAGAGGGACAGGCTATTGTCGACAACAACAATAAGTTCACTGACGATGGCAGCAGTGCCAACGGTCAGCAGATTGGCGCCGGCAAGTACACCGCCATGGGTCCTGATACATACATTATCGATGAGGGTGAACCCGACTGGTAAGAAGCAACTTCATGACATCAAGTTGCAGCGTGCGATACTGACTAGCCAACAACAGGTACTGCATCATTACGGCCGAGAGCAGCGTTTGGCAATCGCTTTCTAAGGCCTGGGTTCCTGAGGCCTACTGGTTCCAGAGCGCGGATGCCATCAACGGCTACATCACGAAGCTTGACGGCAACTGGGATCCCGCCAAGACCATTCGCATGTCTTCTATTTCGGGTCAGGACGACGATGACTACCAGATGGTCATCCCCCCCGCGCTGGTCACCGACGCGGCCCTGAATGTCATCGTGAGATGCTACCAGACCAGAGACGCTCTGCCAACCACCAAGGAGATCGACTATGATGGCGCGTGGGACAACGTTGATGGAGAGCCAGATGAGGATATCACGGCGGACAGTGACGCGGAGAGCGACAGTGAGAGTGACGATGATGACGATGAGGACGACGACTAGATGGCTTGACACATCACATTTTTCCTACCTATTTTTTGCACAGGAGTTTGGGGTCGAGCTTCTTGATCTTGCATCTGGCGCGATAGTTTTTACATTCGTGGGATTACGTATCCCCAAAATAGTTCATTGCCTATTCAATTAAAATTGTTATCTATATTATTTAAGTCTCCATTGATGAACAAGGTCCGATCTTGTAGAGCTGGCTGTCAGTCGCCCCACCTTGAATTAGGCCTTGCAGCTGGACGGATTACCCCTCGTCGTCCCTGCCTGCCTGTCAGCTCTAGGTTGTGGCCCCTCTCTGGGGACGTCATTCTGGTCAAAGATCCAGACACCAGACCGTCGTCTGGCTCCCCCCACCTGGGCCTACCTACCCGACCTAATAATGCTTTGCAGGTAGCCTGTAGGTAGCCTCAGCTCCAGCACGCCTACCTTGCCTCACTCTGTTATACACTTTCTCGACTGCTGCTATACCACCGACCGTGCTGATACTACCTAGGTACTGATCGCCATATTCGAATCCTCTCCTGGACGCAGCCGGAAGATCAGACGAAAGCAATACCACCCGCAGACGAGTAAATCACCACCGCCGTGCTTCGTTCCATTGTGGCCCGGCCCCGCGATGCCCGAGCTGTCAGAGTCCATTACGGCTATCCGCGAAGGAGCCAAAGAGGACCAGTTGACCTATCTGACGATTCTTCAGTATCATGTCACCACTCCCGAGGTCCTGCCTGCTCTCAACGAGGTCCTCCAAGATGCCCGCCTCACCCAAGACATCGGTTGGGACCTGGTGCAGATGCTCGTGGATATCCCTGGCTCAGATACCTGCCTCGAGACCGTCGCCCGCCTCGGCAATCCCAGAGAGGTGATCATCAAAGTCATGGAGGCCCTCGAACGGTTAGCCGTCGCATGGCATGACCAAGTCAACATAGACGACCGAGACCAACCTGCCGTCCCTGCAACATCCGACATTCCCGCCAAGTTCATCACCCTGCTCGGCATGCTCGCTATCCTTCATCGCCGCATCAAGACGAAATACCCTTCCCGCTTTCTCGGCCCCTCACTCGTCAAGGTTTTTGAAGCTTACCAGCCAACACCCGAGATGACCGCCGCCGTTATAAATTTAGTTCGATCGCTGTCGGGCCGGAAAAGGCCGCCTCTTCCCATGAGAACATCCAGCATCAGCGTTGCGAACCCCGATCAAGATGGCGATGCTTCCAAGAACGCGCCCGATCCTGAGGCTGAACAGGAAGACCCGGCCGAAGCGACCCTACAGAACAAGCTGCTGCAGTCTTTCTCCTCATGCATACTTCAAAATTATGTTAACGCACACGACATGCAGTGGTCCGCCCGATTACTGGAGCTTTATCAGCCAAAAAGGATTATTCCGGGAAAAAAGACCTTGACCCAGGCGTTTGGAGAAGACGAGGAATTGCAAAAACGAGATGCTGTTGTGGGAAATCTGGTTGTAAGTCGCCGACCTCCTGCTTTCCTGTCTCCAAAGTACCTAGCTATACAGGTTTCATTAACACATTCGCAAGGCGTTACTGCGTGATCTGGGTTTGAGCGATTACTCCGCCTTCCTGGTCCGGAACATTACGGAGCAACCAGCCGGCAGCGACCCCCTCCTAGCGTTTGAAGACTTCAGTTCACCAGACGACATCAGTCTATCACCAGGAGGCTCCGTATGCCTCATCGCCTATTGGTTATTTTCCGCAGATGTGTTTGGAGCCGATAACCCACAGCCAGAAATAAGCATATTTCCCGAGCACTGTTCGATACTAGAAAGGTTCTTAGGCTCGGATCCTCAGTCCGAAATCAGCAGCAGTCCAGGAATCGCGGATGCGTTGTTGGCTATTGGTATAGGTCTGGAGCACCGCAATTTTGTTGCCGCCGGGGAAGGAGCTTCGTTTATGGTTTATCACCACCACTTGACTCTGGTCTCGGTATTCCATCCAGATATCCAGGTCCGGAATGCCGCGACTACCTTCGCTGGGTCTATCCTCCACTCTGACCCAGACGACCAGAACCGACTCGAGATATTGGAAGACCTTCTGGAGAACTGCATGTTCGCGTCGCTTAAAGCGTGTGCCTTGAAGTGGCTACAGGAAGAACTCATCAAAGCTAAGCAGGAGGGCTTGTCGAACGTGTTTTCGAAGCAGGATGTTGTCGAGCGACTACAACACGCCGCATTCCCTGACGAGATGAGTGCGCTCAGTATGGACTCCGATGCTCTCGTTGAGTTCTGGGGTGAGAATCACTCGTTTCTTCTTCAAGCTGCAAATTTTGCATACTTTCTTTTCATGGGCCTGAAAGAACTCGTGCCGGGTGGGATGGAAAGTGCTGTCGAGAACCGCTTCTCGGAGCCTTTAATACTGGCTGCAGATAAGCTCCGCCAAGTGGAAGGCTTGGATGATGGGAGCAAAATGCACCTTGAGATATTGGTGGATCGATTGAGGAGTATAAGCACTTCATAATTTGCAGTGAAGGGCAATGCATGCATACCGCGCCGTGTGAGGCCATAGTAAATGAATAATGTCGAAATAAGCGCTGAACACCAGCAATGAGGATAATAAAAGTGACAGATCAGGTTACTTCTCTACCACAGCATCGGTGACACGAGGACAAGGGTGCGAATAATTTGAAGTGGTCTGACATTATCTTAAAGTATGTAGGCGTTCCCTGACTATCATTTGTTTGCCACACTAAGCCACGCAGATTCTCAGATTGCGCATAGTGGACGTTTTGAAACACGTACGTAAACCTCTCTACGTTGACCTGATGCCCTACAAAATTCTAGTATATCCAATGCAAGCACCAACCAAGTAAAAGGGTTAGCTACCACGGCGTGGACAGCATTGTATCAAAACTTACAATTGCTTCTGGCACTTTCACGATCCAGGAAGCCCTCCATTCCATCAACCGTATTGAACGCAACCTGATTGCACGAAAATTTGCGGTGTTATCGAAATAGGAAATATACCATCACTCCATCGTGCAAACACATGGTTCAACTTTAGCCTCAATTTCCCTTACTTGGCGGCTATTTGCGACATCTCCCTCCGACGACAGCCGCGTCATGCTCACTTCCGTGTCGCGAATGACATCTCCGAATGACTGGCTCGCCTTTTCTCTGCCAACTGTTCCTGCAGCATGACGAGGCACGGCTTGGGATCACCCTACCGTCAGGTCCGTTCATTTGGCAGGCCCTTTGTGCCTTGGCTCTGTTGAGATCAAGCCGTGTTCTCCGTGCACGACGTCCCAGGTAGGACAATTGGTACGATCCTTCAAGATCAGAATCCAGGGTCAATGAAGGTTACCAGGTCTTCAATCGTAAGTCATATTGCTGCCGTGTACCTCGCCGCGAGCATAGCATATTCCCATCTTTATATCTCGTCTCACGGCCCATCTTACATCTCAACAGGGAGACTTGTGATGATCATAACAAGCACCTATGGCCTCCATCCATCGTGTAGTGAGCGCGAGCTACAATGAAGTCATTGCAACTGTTGCTGTCGCTTTACGCTATCTCGGCTCTCAGTAAGGACTCGATTTCGCCTCTTCCGGACCTTGGGGAATGCAAGCTACCTACTTCACAATGGGTTGGGGCCCTAGAAGAATCAAAAGCCGTCTCCTCTGAGCCCTATGATGCGTCACCAGTATCGTCGGCGTTTCCCATAGCCTCTCCATGCGCTCGCAATGGCACGACCTCATACTGCGTCTACTCCGACCCCTCCTTCGCCGACCACCGCGGCATCTCCTTCCTCACCACCTCGACGCAGGCCCAGCGCCTCGCCCGCTCCTCGATCTTCCGCAAGCCGTCCCTCCACGCCGACGTCCCCGACCTGAACGCCGCGTCCAGCCCGAGGTGGGCCGTCCGGGCGGTCCCGGGGAAGGGCATGGGCCTGTTCGCGACGCAGCGCCTCGAGCTGGGGGACCGGGTGATGAGCGCGACGCCGAGCATCATGATCGACTACTCGGTGTACGAGAGCCTGGGGCCGGGCGCCATCCACGAGCTGCAGGCGGCGGCGATCGGGGCGCTGCCGGCGGCGCACCGGGCGGCGTTCATGGAGCTGAGCACGCACGACGGCGCGGCGTCGCATATCGAGCGCGTGGAGAAGATCATGCTGACGAACGCGTTTGATCTGGCGGAGGCGGGGGATGATCAGGAGGAGGAGGAGGAGGGGCCGAATTGGTTTACGGTTTTCCCGCATAGTGAGTTTTTTTTTCTTTCTTTCTCTTGCTCCCCCGTTGACGGCTACCTACCTAGTCGGTCTCGTGGTTTTTATGGTCGAACTGGGCTTACTGGTTTGTGTCTGCGTGTGTTTGTAGTCTCGCGCCTGAATCATGACTGTCGCCCCAACGCGGATTACTACTTCGACCCGGTCACGCTGACGCAGAACATCCACGCCACGCGGTCCATCTTACCCGGGGAGGAGATCACCGTGTCGTACATTAAGTAAGTTGGGTTGAACATATTATTCCGTTTTCAATAATATTTTTTTTTTTTTGCCTCCTCATCACCACCTACGTACTCCGCGTCGACTTACACGTTTACTTTTCCCCCCAACTCAGCACCCTGCAGCCACGCGAGGCGCGCCGCGAGCGCATCGAACGCACGTGGCACTTCTTGTGCGCCTGCAGCCTCTGCACCGCGCCGCGGCACCAGACGGCGGCGTCCGACGCCCGGATCGCGCAGATTGCGGAGCTCACAGCGCACCTGCGGGATTCCTCGTCATCTTCGGCGTCGTCGTCGCCGTCGCCGCAGATGGCGGAGCTGCTGGTCTCGCTGTACGAGCAGGAGCGGCTCTGGGGCTCCATCCACGAGGCGTACGCGCAGGCGGCGGTGGCGTACAGCGCGGTGGGGGAAGCGTGGATGGCGGTGAAGTACGCGCGGCTGGCGGTGCAGCGGGGCCTGGCGGCGAAGGGGCCGCGGGACGGGGAGGTGGGGGATATGGAGGGGTTGGCGGAGGATCCGGGGGGGCATTGGAGCTGGGGGATTAGGATGCCGGGGGCGGCGGAGGAGGAGGGGGGTGTTGTTGGGGAGTGATGGTATGGGTGTGTTGGCTTGGGTTTTTTAGGATGGTATGGGTTTTTATTTTCAGGGCTCTTGCCTTGGGAGCGGTGCATGCGTGTTGAGGTTGCTGATTCCGGGGGAGGGGAGGCGGGTTTGAGCTACGGCAATGGCAGATGCGAGAGTCTGCTAAGGGGTAGAAGTGACTACCTAGGCCTATTGGTGAAACAGAGCTTCCTCATGAGGGTCAAGAGACTACTTATCTACCTGGACTTTGATAACGATGTTCATAAATCCATTAGATTGGCTGATAGGGTCTGTAAGAGGCTCAACTGGGATTCCGGGGTATGTATACGGGGACGGGGAAGACTCCGGGTGGGGCCCGAGTCCCGTTGCAGTGCCTTCGGGGTCATCCATGTGCTGTCGTGCCAAGGGATCAGCAGGCCACTCTGAAAGCTTCTGCCACGATCTGCATCGGAGTTCTACATGGCAGAGATAGGCACGTTGTACCCGGAAGAAGATGGGTAGTGAGAATGTGAAGTAAGTGGCTTGCCAAATTGGAAGTGCGGGATGGACGTTTCTTGTGATCGATGGGCACGGATGTAGAATGGCAGTCGATACCAATCGAATGCCTGCGGCTCACACAAATAGCTATATTTAGTAGTTGGGCGTATTGGTTATCAACAAGCCACTTCCAGACAATATTTGCTCTCACTATCTTGAGCCACGTCGGAGTCCATATCTCATATAACTAGGAAATCATATGCCCAAACTGTAGGTTCATTCCAGATGTGCCTTCACTTTGGCACATGACCTGACAGAAATATTTTTAGATCTGGATGGAGACCAGCTCTTGAGAGATGCTGGGTGCCGTGAATGCTTGGCTTGTCGCCAGGGGCGCGCCTGTGGTTGCAGATGCCACGACACACCAAGTAGCATGGTTGCCCGTGGCTAGGTATCGTTGGATCACTAGACGATGGACACTGTAGTCAAAGATGGGACTATGTGAGATATTGCTGGTGAGAATATGAGACCATGTTCAAGGTCACGTGAAAAGGACTCTGGTACGCAACTGAAAAGAAGATTGGAATATATGCCTTACAAATTGAACAGATCTATGGCTTTGGAGGCGCAGTGACTGTTTCCTGGATCTTCTGAATCAATTATTATACTTCAAACATAGATATATATTTATATTGATCGGGATTAGTCGCCATACCCAGGAACATTACAATTACAGATTATACACATTGATTAAGGAGCCCCCAAACAACTTATTTCCTCCCTTAGTAGTGTGTATTCGGATCCGATCTATTTTGAACCTGAGGAAACTTTCGAAACACGTCCATCACCTTGTCGAGCGGGGCCGCCAGCAGCGCCGCTACGGTCTCGAAGGGGGGTTTCCCGGGGGAGCCCGGGTGGCTCCGGGTCGGCGCGAGCATCTTGGTGCGATCAAAGGAAATCCGGAGGTCCGTGGCTTCCTGGTCGCTGAGCTCGGCTTCCAGGGCCGGGATATCGTGCCCCTCGACTTCTTCGATGTGCTGGGATAGGTCGTCCCAGAGGGAGGCGAGGACGTCGTCGAAGGCTGGGTCGGTGGGAGATAGGGATTGGAAAGTGTGGAGGTGTTCTTTGATCTGGTGGGTTTGTTAGCAATGATGGTAGGGAGGTGTACGGCTTAATCAAGGGCGGCGGCTTTTCAGTAGAGGATTTGTCAAGTAGAATCGTCTATAATGAGACTCTTACCTTTTGTGACTGCGCACGGCTCTTCTTCGCGATCCCGACACCCTCGTTCAGGGCGTCGTCCATGGCCGGGTAAATCACGATGTCCTGCGCGACGGCCTGGCGCGCCAACTCCCAAGTGAAGAGGTTCTGGTAGCGGACTCGCTCATCGACATCCTTGTGGGAGGTGAGGTGCGGGTGGTACGACTTGAGCTCGTGGTGGCCGGCTTTGATGGCCTCGGCGAGGGGACCGCGGAGAAGGGCTGATGCTGTAAAGGTACGGGCTATGGGGAAAGTTTGATGAGTGAAGGAAGGTAGAGGCCGTATTAGGGAGCGGCGTATGACTGAGCTGAAAGCCATCTTGGGTTCAATTGCGACTTGCGATCTATGACCTGAGAGGTTGTTGGATGGTATATTTGTGACGATGATGTCTAAGGACGCGCATAGACGAAGACTCAACAATTTGCGATTCGAGAGCTGAAAGTAGGATTTGGTCGCTATGCATTGTTTCAATACATGTGAGCATGGTTATTACTAGTTCTGGATTCAAGATTTGATGATAATGGTCTCTCCCTCTGTAAAGTGACGGTCAAGGCCCAGAGCTATGATGCGTGGACTCAAGCACGTGTTGCCTTCGGAGTGATCGTCATCTATTGGCCAATGCCGTATGCTAGGCGCACAGCAGTTTAAACCACAATCAACACTACAGTAACATCAATGATGGTTGTCTTGTTGATTACTCAAGACAGTGGAGATGGTCTTTGTTTATTCATGGTGACGAGTTGATGGGCCAATGATGATGTCATCTACTGCTTGCTATTGAGACTCGGACGTGTACCATCATGTGTACAGCGTATGGCTTCTTCTGATATTTCCCTCACCATCGGTGCCACTGTCTATCTGGTGGTTAGCTTCAGAGTAATTGAATTGGGGCTGTAAGTTTCTATTAACGATGTCCGTGAGGCATTGGGTTACAAGAGACTGTCACGTCGTTGCAGAAGAACAACAAGAACTCACAACTTGCTTCTTACTGGCAAAGTAAATAATCATTTTCCTAGACAGCCCTCTTACTTACTCGAGCTAAGCCATAAATGATCCAAATATCTTCGCTAGATCTGATAGTCTGTTATCGACGACGCCCGGTGGGCTATACCAAGACAAGCGTTGCATGCTGACGAACAAAGACGGGGAGTCCTTCAACCGAAACCAAAGACAGGAAACAAGCCTAGAAACTCGTTTCCCAAGTCGACATACCCCTTATTCGTTGTCAGTGAGATATACGAGTGCAACTGTAACGAGTTGAGTAGCTAAATACGGAAATCGTCAGGCTGTCTGGAGCTCTAGACATGTATGGCATGGATACAGCACTGGACAGAGACTTGCATCGGGTTCTGGTGTGGGACATGTCGCATTTTCACCACCAGCCTATCGGTAGACGGCCGATGAGTGGTAGCCAAGGATGAAGTGCCTTGGTAAAGTTGATATG
The DNA here is from genome assembly GCA_022578815.1 of Xylariaceae sp. FL0016. Lineage (NCBI taxonomy): Eukaryota > Fungi > Ascomycota > Sordariomycetes > Xylariales > Xylariaceae > Xylariaceae sp. FL0016. The sequence goes on from MU388748.1 coordinate 577,084, forward strand.
GATGAGACACACATCGAACGCACCGGATCAAGCATCATTTGTCTTGCTGTCTGCTCGACTGTGTGTCGATATAAACGTCAAACTGACTGAATCAATAATTAGGATATTTTGATGGTTGACAGTCAAGATCAGCAAATCTTGCTGTCGAATGACTAAGCATGGAAAGAGTGCGGAATGAATTGAATAGAATTCTCGTGCCTCTACCACTCACTACCTGTCTGTGCTTAGGCAATTCAGGCCGTGGAGGCTTTGGTCCGGGATGGATGGGGTACCCGTGCCACCCACTGCCGGCTAATGCACAGGTACTGCAGCCCACTGCAGCGCCATGCAGTCCCCGTGCAGCAATACCCTGTCAGGTGTAGCCGACCCCCTGCCGTTTTGGTGTTTTGCCCTGACGCGTTGATGTCATACCTTGAACACATCGCAGATCACAACGCGCAGTAACGGCAATTCGGCCTCGTAGCAGTATGTCCAGTGCTTCGCGACTTCTATATCTCAGATTGCCAAGCATACCTACGAGGGAAGTATCAAGTAGTCTGTCTGCACACCTGCACTTTACTAACCATGCGAAACTCCCAACTTCTACTTCTCCCAGCCAAGTATCAAAGGCAGGTACTCTGTAGCCCTGAGTCCATCACGAGCCTGTCAACCGAGTCATGTCAAGCTCCTGCCTTGCATGACTTCAGTGCTTTCAACATCACCGTCAACAATACATACATGGACTGCGTGCCCCTCGAAGTAAACGTGCCGTGCCGTGCCCACCATTAGGTGCAGATCTACCTCCATACCACTCAGGGCCAGAGTCAGGACAGGCCTGGACAGGGCACATCCACCTATCAACCTTACTTTTAGTTCAACACCACTTGCAGCGCTATCGTGATAGTCTCGCCTGTCTAGCTTCTCTCGGCCACCCGTCGAGCCCAAAGCGACGGAAACCGGCCTCTTTGGGCAACTTTCCAGAACTACATCATGTAGGTCATCGAACACCTTTTCTCTGCCTGTGTCCAGCACCCGTTACTCTTCTTGCCCTTCCCGTGCGTGTCTGCTGTTGGTATTGATGTGCTACCAACAGTCGGAACAATGCCTTCTCTCGAACTCGACAAGCCCTCCACGGCACCCATTCAGCCCGATTCCGAAGAAGACGACGTACAACTGCGCCCTTCAGAAAGTGGACGCCCTGGCGCACTCTTGCAAGATGCCCAAGGCGGCGTTGTTTATCCAAATCATGTACCCCCTAACATCGAATCACCCGTCGATACGCCCACCTCTCCACGACAACATACCCAAGAACCAGGACTAGATGAGCAGATTACGAGCAGGCCTGGCAGGTCTGAACCTTCAGCAGACGCAGCCCTACTCCCGCAAGAGTCCAGATCAGAACCTGCGCGCCAGACATCCTCACAACAGACAAAGCGACAGCGACCAGCATTCGGCCAGAAATTCTTGACCGACGCTCCACGTCATAATCAGCGCAGATCTTCCACTTTCCCCATACCCTCATTCAAACGCACTGGGACGAACGTGTCGATACTGCAGCAGGCATTATGGGAGAACCAGGCCCACCAGGGTGACGATTTCCTGTCTGGCCCTTCATCATCCGAGGATGAATCCGACGAAGCCGACAAGGATCAACCTCCACGACCAAGCGCAAGACCAGTCACGTACGAGGGCCGGACACCATCCGAAGATCGCTATCGTCGATTCAAGGTTGCGAATACGAATTTCCACACAAAAGGCAAGGTCTCGAAAAGAGATGGACGATTGAACATCACCGTCAATGATACGAGCAACACCGGTTATTTGGCTAAGGCTCTGGGAGCAGCTGTGAAGAATGTCGTCGTCGGAAAGGGCGATGAGGGAAGAACGATCCAGAGACCAAACCCTTCTCGATGGTCTTCGGAAACGACAACTACATCCAAAACCATCCGACGTCCTAGGTTGAACATCGTCATAATGGTCATTGGCTCCCGTGGCGATGCCCAGCCATTCTTGAAGATTGGAAAAGTACTCAAGGAGGAGTACGGACATCGCGTGAGGATCGCGACGCACCCAGCTTTTCGCGACTTCGTCGAAAAAGATTCTGGCTTGGAATTCTTTTCCGTCGGCGGTGATCCCTCCGAGCTAATGGCTTTCATGGTGAAGAACCCTGGTATGATCCCCAAGCTCGAGACGGTCAGAGCTGGCGACATTGGCAAGAGGCGTAATGCCATGGCTGAAATGTTTGAGGGCTTCTGGAGAGCCTGTATTAATGCTACCGATGACGAGAAAGACGCCAAAAACTTGAAGATGATGGCTGACCAGCACCCATTTGTCGCTGACGCTATTATTGCGAATCCACCTTCCTTCGCTCATGTGCATTGCGCAGAAGCTCTAGGCATTCCCCTTCATTTGATGTTCACCTTCCCGTACTCGCCAACGCAAGCCTTTCCGCACCCACTAGCTACTATCAAGAAGTCCAATGTCGATCCCGGTTATACCAATTTTATTTCCTACCCCCTCGTGGAAATGATGGTTTGGCAAGGGCTAGGAGACCTCGTCAATCAATTTCGTACCCGAACTCTTGGTCTGGATCCAGTTTCGACGCTCTGGGCGCCTGGTTCGACGTACCGGCTGCGAGTTCCCTTCACCTACCTGTGGAGTCCAGCACTTGTACCGAAACCACAAGACTGGGGTCCGGAGATAGACGTTGCTGGATTCGTCTTTCTCGATCTGGCTTCGTCGTTTCAGCCGCCTCAAGATCTTGTTGAGTTTTTAGATGCAGGGGAACCCCCTATTTATATTGGTTTTGGATCTATTGTCGTCGATGATGCGGATCGCTTTACGCAACTAATTTTCGAGGCTGTGCGTCAAGCTGGAGTCCGTGCCTTGGTCTCCAAGGGCTGGGGAGGCTTGGGGCAGGACAACGTGCCGGAAAACGTCTTTATGCTTGAAAACACGCCGCACGACTGGCTCTTCCCAAAGGTTCGAGCTTGCGTCATACACGGTGGTGCTGGAACAACGGCAATCGCTCTCCGGTGTGGGAAACCCACTATGATCGTTCCATTCTTTGGCGACCAGCATTTCTGGGGTCCGATGGTGTCTAAAGCTGGGGCAGGCCCCGAGCCAGTACCCTACAAGCAATTGAGTGTAGAGAATTTGGCAGAAGGTATCAAATATTGCCTGACCGACGAAGCATTGAAAGCAGCTCAGGAGATTGCGCAAAGTATTGACGCCGAGGGCGACGGTGCCAAAAATGCGGTGGCTGCCTTCCACAGTAACCTAATTTATTCAGGAGAACATTCCATGCGCTGCTCTATCTTACCGGAGCGAGTGGCTGTTTGGAAGGTCAAGGGCACAAGCCTCAAGCTCAGCGCCCTCGCTGCCGATTTGGCTGTAGCCCAGGATTGTGTGTCATGGCGGCAGCTGCGGCTTCTTCGGCATAGAGAATGGAACGACTTTGAAGGACCTGGAGAGCCCGTTACCGGAATCGCCGGGACGGTTGCCGGAACCGTTGGCGATGTGCTTGGAGGAATCGGGAGTGTACCATATCGCGTGGCCAAGAGATCGACTAAGCGAGCCGAATTCAAGAAAAAGAAAGCAGAGCGGAAGAGCCAGAGGCAGAAGATAGCCTCTCAGAATCTCGGAGGCTTCCCGTTCCCACAAGAGGGTCAAATTGCGAGAGGTGACGGAACAGAAACGGAGGGCAGGCCCGGCAACGTCTCTGCACCTTTGACTAGTACCCCAGGTACTGCACCTTTGGGACCAGCGCAAGAGGAATACTTTAACGATGTCCAGGAAGGAGTGGGTAAATCCGGCCGAGCCCTGGCTCGCGCTCCTGTCGATCTTTCGCTTGCCGTAGCCCAGGGCTTCCACAATGCACCGCGCCTGTATGGAGATGATACTGTTCGACCACCAGTCAGGGTGACCGGTTTTAAATCTGGACTCAGAGCGGCGCGTCATGAGTTTGTGTTCGGCCTATATGACGGAACTACTGGAGTTATACGACTACCTATCCGCGGCGCTAAGCAAGATGGGTTTATGGGGGCGATATCAGGGTTCGGTATGGGATTAATAGGTCTGATCCTCAAACCTCTTGCGGCGTTCCTCGGTCCTATTGGCTATACGCTCAAGGGTATAGCCAAAGAAGTCTCGGGCAATAAGAAACAGTCCAAATACCTCCGCCGTGCCCGAGTTATAGACGCGCAACGGCAGCTATACTCACTTTCGGACGAAGAACGCAAAGCTGTTACGGAAGAGGTTGCCAAGGGTTGGACTGTCATGACGTCCTTGGCAGACATCATCAAGGAGGAAAATGGCAAGCGTAGCGTTAAAGGCCATTTGCAGCGCAGCATAGGCAAGAAGGGTCAGAAGAGCAAATCTTTGGGGAAATGGGGAACAGGCCGAGGATTCGAGAGTGTCGCCATCGCCGAAAGAGCAATCGAGGCCATCCGACAAGGCGAGAACGTGGAAGTTGTGTTAGGCAAGAATCGAAAGAGTACGGAACAAGAAAGGCGTGAGATTGATGAGAGGATCAGCCATGAAATGGAGGAAAGTCGCAAGTCTACACAAGCAAGCAGGCTGAGCCAGGAGACGAGACAGTTGAGCGACGTTGCTGAGGACAGGTTAAAGGACAAAACCAGCGACGCAACTACTAATCAAACCGGGCAAACGGGAGATGGAAAACCCAAGGCTGACAGCGCGAATGGGAATCTTCTCCCCGCCCCGAAGATAATAAATGGTCATCTCTCCGCTCCGCTTGCAGGATGAGCAAACGATAAGCACAATGGGCGACCAAGCGAACAAGGAAGTTCAAATACAGGAATAGTACGTCCTGACGTATAATGGATGGGCGAAAGAAATATTCATGGGACTAGCGCGGCGTTTTTTGGGCTCATTTTTCATATTGCGCATTCGCCCTTGGTGGGACAGGTCAATACCCCGGAAGTTATCCATAGTCTTACGCGAGATGGGAAGTAATAGGAGACAGGTCTTAGGTCAACAAATCGTACGAGATACCCTTGAATAGCAACACACTACTCCTTCCGTTTGCCTGTTCCAATCACTGCATGGGCTTGGGGCTATCCCTGTACTCCAAGAGTTCACTACATAAGTCTTCAAAGGTAGGTGATCTACCTAAACTGCTATTCCCATCGTTAAGGATGAATTGCATCTCATTAGGCAGCCTTCATGTTCGACAGCAAAAATTTTTTGATTGCAACAATGGCGGGAACGGTGAACAAGCCTTAAAACTGTGCACTATTGTTTGTTGATGTCTGTCGACAGCTACAAAACTCGATGAAGCGCTCTCTGCCTTGGGTGGATCAAGTTCGACATATGAACCATCGACGATCTTATTTCTGCTTCGCAGCAAAAGTCAAAGTACTCAACTGGTCCAAAACTCCTATTGGTCGACGACCGAAGGCTAAATGATTCGAGCCGACTATCCCGGGGCTAGACATCGTGGGGGGCCGGCTGGTTGGCAAGCCGTTCTTGCCAGGGAGGGATGCCGACGGGTCCCGAGATAGCATCGAGGACCGGGGGACCGGGTGAGCCGCTTCAAGCAACAGGGCCGGACGAACACCCCCCAATACAAGAAATATATAACTATCAGACTACCAATACATAGTTTGAGATGAGGCTGTGGATAATATAGTAAGCACACGTACAAACGCAGGGTGATTGCTCCATTAATCCCTATGTAGATAGCGGCCGTCTACACGGGGAGAAAACCTACCCTGCCGACTATCTCTGAAATTCCTATTTGAGGATCTGATATGTGCTCAGCCTGGGTTTCCATAAATGGTTCTGTTTATTGGGGTGGCGTCCTAGCTATCCAGGCAAGGGAGAAGCCCATGGCGGCTGACAAAGTGCTCGAGCGCCCCCATTGTGTCCCGCCCTTGTGCCTATCAAGAGGGTTCATCTCATGGATCTTTGATCTCGGATCTGTGGTAGAAGCGAGAAAGACAAGGCCTGGAATTAGAAAGGCTGGTTGAGAGAGCTGGTCTTTGTCTGGGCGCTGTGCGCACAGCCTTCACTTCCCTTTGAAAGGGCCCGGGATGGGCGGAAATACTGACCTTGTGAGTGTAAGGGTAATCCTACGTTGCCACTGCTCGGCCACTGCGCACATCTTCAAGCTCTCCTGCGCACAACCGGACTAGGATCATTTCTCGAAGCAAAAAGGAGCCGTTGTGTTCCTTCTTTACATCTCCTTTTAGCCTCCTCTGGAGATTTCCTGTCCAGCACACAAACACTCCATCTGTTGAATGTAGCGTGGGGATGTCCTCGGCGTACCAAATCATCATTCATACACTTCCAGCCTGGGAAACATAATCGTTGCCGTTAGTCTGTCTATCACTTGTTCCATTTGAACATATCTTGTTTATTCTAGTCATACATTTGCGGCGTCACGGGAAAGAACAGCTAGAGAAAAGCAGAGGCTGGAACAGAGAGAGTAGAGAGAGCGAAGGAAGTAGGAATGGGTAGCGGAAACAAAAAAGATGTGGTGAGCCCGTATTCCAACCCGGGCTCTCCGGACCAGACTCTGAGCCCCGACACCATCTACCCCCACGCCAGCTCGCCGATCACGACATCGATATCGGCGTCGACATTGACGTCGACGTGCGCGCACACAGGCCGCGGCCAGGACGATGTGACGCCCGGGTGCTGGGACTGCGCGGAGCAGGGCCACGTGCCGCGGGGTCCGACGTCCCCGACGTGGGAGAGCTTCCGGAAGCTGAGGAAGGGGTTCTGGTTTCGCCAGCAGCAGTTACATCAGAACTCGGCCGCGAGCCTGAGTCCGAGCCAGAAGTCGTCTTCGTTGTCGTCATCGTCGGCGCCGGAGGTGCATCCGCCGGAGGAGGGCATCGAGGTCAGTACGACGGCGTCTGCGGTGCCGCCGCCGCCGCCGTCGTCGAGCGCGCCGCGGGACGCGAAGCAGCAGCAGCAGCCTGGCCTTATCGTCGTGGCGGGGCCCCGGGTCGTTAGTCCATCCGAGAAATTCAAGAAGCCGAGCTGGGGAGTAGTTGCTGATTCCGAAGATGTAAAGGTTCCGAGAGCAGACGACGACGAGAAGAAGAAGGGGGGACGGATATGGGGGCTTGAGAGACGTACGTTTCAGGTCTTGATTGCGGTTGTGTTGGTATCGTTGGCGTGTATGGCGGTTGGGGTTGCGGTGGGGTTGACGAGGAGGAATGGTACGAGCGGGTGAGTCACTTCTGTCTTCTTTTTTCCCCCCCCGTCTTTCGAGCGTCTTGGGAGGTTTCGGTCTTTTCCCGCGATGGAATAGCTAGCCAGCCGGATACTGACGTGAGACTCTGAACCCGCAGGTCAACATCGCTGTCGAAGGCGGGTGGAAGCCAAGTAAGCAGTTTCCCCCTACGACCCTCGATCACCACCGCGACGGTGTCCAAGTTCTTCTCGAACACGGCCACGGTCTCCCCTTCCATCACCCCGAGTCCGAGTCCGAGTCCGAGCTCGATATTCCAAGTGGCCGTCGTGTCGGACTCGCTCGGACAACGACGACGCGCCACCACCCCGTTCCCCCTTCACCTCCGAGCCCAGCACCCCTCATCCCACGTCTCCAGAACCCACCACTAACGCCCAGACCTCGCAGACCTCGACCACTGCCGGCCCCAGCGCCACCTCCACCTCCAGCTCCGACGCCGGCTCCTCGCGCGACTGCATCGCCCCGGACGGCAGCGTCTACCAGGACCCGGGCACGAAGGCCCAGTTCAGGGTCGAGTGCGGCATCGCGCACCAGGGCGCGGACATCGAGAACCTCGAGGCGGAGACCATGCAGGACTGCGTGAGCCTATGCGCGGAGAACGCCGGGTGCGCGGGCGCGATCTGGTATAATGTCGGGGCGCAGGGCACGGATCTGAACTACTGCTGGCTGAAGAGCGGGATGGACGGGGAGCTGCGGTATACGAGTGACGCGGAGAGTGTGGTGCGTTTGTAGGGAGAGGGAGGGAGTGCGTAGATGGGAAAGAGAGTTGGTAATGAAGAGTATTTGTGATTTTTCATGTGTACATCACTTCTGAAATTTGAGATGCGGTCATGGCTGCAAAAGGGAACTTAGATAATGACCTTTGCAGCTTCGGGATCCGGATGTGACCCTTCTTCTTACACATACACGTGATCGTGCTGTCGGTGTTTGGGTTCCGACTGTTGTTTTCACGATCGTAGCTGATGACTGATAATTACCTAACAGCCCTGGCGACGCTGTTATACCTGTACATAACCAGGTAGTGCGGGCCTTCTTTGACGATATCCCTGCGTGCGCCACAGTTCAATCATCAGGTATGGGATCTTTCGCCTGCATAGCCGAACGCACGAGGGCACGGGAGGGACGATGGCGAGGCGACTGAATGATTACGGCATTGGTGGATACATTATCTCGCTCCCATACATGCCGTGGGATAAACCAACCCGGATCCTACGACTCTCGGATTTGGCTCTAATAAAACAGGGAAATACATCATAGTCCTCACTCTCGTCCTGGCCAGCTTCGTTAAGAATAACTCGAGTATACAGTTGAGCTTTTTGATTGGTCATGCTGAATACAAAATTGGCGATGGAGACGGCGACACACTAATTCAACGTCCCCTGCCATCCTATCCATCCACGACACTTATACGGCACAGCGCGTCAGCCCTAGATGACAGCGCCACCGACGATCGAATTCCTTGTCGCTCAGCTGGTATCTAGTTTCTCAATCAAGACCCAAAGTCTTGTACGGGAGCGAAATCTCGATACTTATTAATCTGATGAGACCTCAGGTCGTCTTCGTGGAAAGGAACCCGCTCTGTTGCAGCCGGCGTCCTACTCTTTGAGGCAAATAGCCCCACGATCGAGAATCTCTCCAGAATGGCACCACCGGATAAAGTAGCCGTTATTGGAGCAGGGGTGGTGGGCCTGATGGCACTGAAGCAGTTCAAGGAAGACGGTTTCGAGGTAACTGCGTTCGAGACGAGGCCATACGTCGGCGGTCTGTGGAAAGACACGGAAGACAGTAGTCTATCCGTCCATGAGACCACCATCTTCAACTCGAGCAAGTTTCGCGCGGCGGTTTCCGACTTCCCGTTCCCGGAGGAGACGGGGGCCTTCCCCAGGGCGGCCGAGATCTTTAGCTACATGGGAAGCTATGCTGACCATTTCGATCTCCGCCCTCATGTCAAGCTGAGTCACAAGGTCGAGAGCATCGTACGGGAGGCCGACGGTTGGAGTTTGACAGTGCGGGACACGGCGACGGGAACGACGGCGACGCGCCGCTTCGATCGCGTCTGCATCGCCGCCGGCTCGTTTTCCACTCCGCAATGGCCACGACTCGACAACGTGGAACGGTTCGGGGGAAAGGTCCTGCACAGCATCGACTTCCACAGCGCGCGGGCCTTCAAGGGGGAGAGAGTCCTCATCATCGGCCTGCACGCCACCGCGCAGGACGTCACGAGCGCCCTCGCGGGGGCCGCGGAAAAGGTCTACCTCAGCCACCGCCATGGCGTGGTCCTGCTGCCGCGGCACACGCCCCAGGGAGAGGCGTTCGACGTCACCCAGAAGATGCCGCTCCTGATGCTGCAGGTCTGGCTCGAGGCGCGTCTGCCGGCGCTGTGGACGTGGATCCTGGACAAGGCGCTGACCGGCATGTCGAGCAAGGCGTTCCCCGACCTCGGAGACAAGTGCGGGTTGGGCGACCACCCGTCCCTCGCCATCTCCACGCCGCTGGTGGCCGATACCTTGTGCCCGTTCCTCCAGTCCGGGTTCGCCGAGCCCGTGCCGGCCGTGCGGCGCATCCTCGGCCCCAGGGACATCGAGCTCACGGACGGCCGGGTCTTGACGGATATCGACACCATCATCTACTGCACGGGCTACGACCAGGGCCTGCCCGACAGCCTGGTCCCCCGACCCGCGGCGTCCGCGGAGGCCGAGGGCGACGAGGAGGCGCCGGCAGGCTCATTAGATTCGTCGCCCTACGACCCGTCCCCCGACGGCCCGGACCCCGCGGCGCGGAACACGCTCGCATACCTCGGCAAGGCGTCGATGGCGTACTCCGGCTTCGTGCAGTTCGAGCTGCAGGCCATGGCCGTGAGCCAGATATGGCGCGGGCGCGGGCGCCTCCCTCCACGCGCGGAGATGCTGAGGTGGCATGCGGAGCATATCAGGAGCCGCAACGCGGTGGCGAGGAAGTACGCCGCGCCCGTCAACGGCACAAACTATCCCAGTACGATCAGCGTGTCGGTGTTGCTGCCCTGGCTGGACCAGGCGGCGGGGACTGGCGTCTTTGCGAACCTCGGGGGGCTGTTTAATGGCGTGTTTAACGCGCGGGCGTGGAAGCTGTGGTGGGAGGATCGCGAGCTGTATAATCTGTGTACCAAGGGTATCTTGAGCCCAACGGTCTGGCGTGTGTTTGCTGCGGGGGGTCGGAGGCCCTTGTCGAGGGAGGAGGCAAAGAAGCGGTTGATTAGGGATAACGAGGTTTGTGAGAGGGCTACGCTGATGAAACGGAAAGAGGCGGAGCTCAAGGGAGCTTGAATTATGTGATTTGTCGTTCTTGCGTGTATTCAGGGGCCATGACCGTTGAGATAGATGGAGTCCAGATTGAAGTTATTCGGTTATTGCTACACGGTTCAAATTCCAGTCACATCCGCTGGACCTTGCGAGGTCTAGCTATTACTTCCGTCATGGTGTTCACCATGGGAAGATACTTTTGACGAACGAGAGAATGCAGTCAATCTCAACCATAGCTACATCGTAAAATGAGAATAGAAAGCCCGCTCCTATTACATTTCTTCTTGTCGCACCTCTCTGCGCATCACAGTAGTAGAATAAAGAAGTATTATATTGATAATTTTGGGTTATACAAGCTACAACACGTGCCGTTCACAAAGAAATTGATTCATGAGAATCGACCCCGGTATGGAGATTCAACTGCCCTATGATACGAGCTCAATATTAATTGTCAACTTTAATGAACCGACCATGTTTCATTGGGGAGATTCGTACTTACCAAGACGAGCATCCGCCAGGCGAGCTCTTCTCTCTCTCCGTTTCGAAACTCGCAGTCTGACTATTCCGCATCGTCAGGCCACTCGTCATCAACATGCATAATTTCGCCTCTCATCTCTTGCAAACTGTGGTACTCACCGAGCTCAGGACCGTGCAGCACGGGCTTTCTCTCCGCATTTCCGATTCTGAATCCAGGAAACTCCTCACGTGCAGATGAAGGCGAGCTACTTGTCGGACTAGGCGTGACGCCGGTGAGATGGTTAGCCTCTTGGTCCGCCCGCTGGAACTGTGTCAGGGCCTCACGTACGCTTGATCCCTTGATGAACCTCTCCCTCAGCTCTCGGTTCTCCTTGGCGTCGCAGCCCCGCAGGTAGACCTGGATGCCTAGGTGCCCCAGACGAGCCGCTGCCTCGCTGAACTCGCGGAGCAAGTCCAGGCGTCGAGGCGATACCTTGAGTCGGATGGAGTCCTCGCCGCCGTCGTACGTGACCATGCTCCGGGCTCTGTCGCATCTCATCTTGCGGAAGCGCACGAGGAGAGTCGCCAGGGACGGGTGCAGCGGGGTGAGGACGATGAGGCGGAATTGCCAGGCTCGGTTCGCGAAGTAGGGACTGTTGGTATAAAGGGCGGGTATAACCGCGGCCTGACGCCGGGGGACGATCAGGTCCGCGACGTATGACAGTAGGCCGGTCAGGTTCCTGATCTCGAGGTTGTCGAGATTGGAGGTGGCGGGGCTGTTGTCGGGCTCGACGCTGAAGTCGGTCTGGAGATTGGTCTCCGATCCCGGATCCCCGAAGTCGAAATTGATGGTGCAGGCGAGCCGCCCGTTCTCGCGGCGGTAGCTTTCGACTTTGGGAATGCAGACGATGTAGCGGTTGTCGTCCCAGTTGCTGTGGGATGGACAAGCATCGTAGAGGCCGGGGCCGCCGCTGGCGAGGAACCATAAGTGGCAATGCTGGCAGTATTGAACGGGTAGCCCGGCGTAGTTATGGAGAAGCGCCGGGTTGAGGGGATGAACGGTGTGCAGAGGGACCTTGAACATATGGAGGTCATCGTCTCGTAATTTGGGGTGGAATCCTGCTCGCCAACCGAGAAGATTCAGAAGTGGTGCTAGGTTTTCTTCAGCAAAGGGGTCCACGGCGTCGACTCTACCGAGTTGTGACCTGAGGAAATTGGCCGAGGCTGGCTTCTCGACATGGCCGTTGCTCCGCGCGTTTATGCTATGCAGGCATGGAATACATGTTGATTTCTTATGCTTGTCGCAATACAGTCTAATGCCATCAGCTCCTTTCACGGGCTGCTGAGGAGCTGTGTCATCCATAGTACTGGCTCAAGGCTTTGTGGGGATCAAAATTCTACTGAGAATGGTTTGATCTAGCAACTGGCAATAAACACAGTCGCCTGTGGTGCGAGTGAATGTATAGACAAAAAGTGCGCTGGAGATCCGAGGGGCAAAGTCTGCGTTGATACGAGAGTTGGACTTGTGTGAAGGAGACGAAGCGTGGCACGAGTGGTATTTTGGTAAGCCCAATGAGGCATCAATTACCGTGTATGAAACATCGGCAGGATGGCGATAACTCATAGTAAATACTCAAAATAGCCATCTTCAAAGATATGGGTTTGACCTAACACTGCCATTTATGAGGGCAAAATTCCACAATTAGAATGTTCCGTAACAGACAAGAGCATTGTTCGCTTTCTTACTTCTCTTTGTTTTGATCTAGAAGCACTCGTACATGGGACTCCGTCTCCTTGGTGGATGTACGAAGTGACTGGTAGGTAGCAGAGATGTAGAGAGCCTTATTTCGAAGCTGCAACTTTCGACCGATCGAATTCTTGCCTGCGAAAGTTTCGGGTGCAGTCACAACTGGCTCGCCTGGTCAAGGACCATATTACAATGTTCGTGTAAGGTCTTCATGCTTCATACCAATGACTCACTGGGAAGTTTCTGGAGCAGGCTAATAAAGCCATGGCCAGATCCTCTTGATCTCCTTTGTTTGGAATCTGCAAACACGCCGAGGAATCGTTTACCGCACTGCCCGCCTCGAACAGTTTTCGCGACGAGGGTTCACCTTCGCCCCTAGTCCAGCCAGACAACATTCGCGCAGCATCCTCCCCCATCATCCATCTCGAGCGTAGTCACGACACTCCCGCCCACATCCCAGATCTGCACGAAGCCCGTCGAATTGTCCGTCAGTGCCGCGATATCATCGGCAAACGGGGCAGGCGCAACACTGTTCGCGTATCCCCCGCTCGTGTCCGTCTCCTTCAGATACATCTGCTCCACGATGGCCCCCGAGCCATCGAGCCGAAACGCACTGATGTACCCCTTCCGCGCGTCGTCATGCGCCCGGTTCGTCCCCCACAGGTACTTTCTCGTGGCCGAGATCGCGACCTCGTCGGCCCAGAAATCGGCGGCGTCGTCCCCAGGGCGAAGGAGGGGGTACGTGGTCTGCAGCGCGGGCTTGCCCTCCTCGGAGAACACGTACTCGGCGATCTCGCTTGAGCCCTCGAGCACGGCATGCATGTACTCGCCGCTGGGATGTGCGACGAGGTGGCGCGGATCTGCCCCCGCTTCGGTGCCAGGGAGGATGCTGAAATAGGAGACGGCGCCTGTCTCTGGGTCAATCTCGTGCGTCCAGATGCTATTTCCCTTGGTATCCGCCGAGAATAGATACTTCCCGTCTGTGCTGAAGGCCAGGCCGTGAGCGGCAGAACCGTTGGCGTAGGTGTAGTTCTGGACGATACCATCGAGAGTACCATTGTCATTTACCGACATGACGGTGCTGCACTTGGCGTCGCCGTAGTAGTAGCTGCCGTACACGGCGTAAGGTGGACTCGGATTCGCGACGACGAAGATGCTGAGCGAGCCCAAGCACCCGGCTCCTGCTACGATGGTTGCCTCATGTTTAATGTCCAGGGGATCTGTCACGTCGTAGCTGACGAAGGATGGTTCGAGCGCCTGCCAGTCGGTACCGTATAGCTTTGTCTTGTCATGCTACCGACAGTCCGGGTCAGCGTGGAGAATGCAAGACGGTTACGGGGTCACCCACGTTCATTGTGATCCAAGAGCTAGCGGCAGGGACCGGGTTCGAAGCAAGTCTCACCAGACTCTGTGCCTCGTCATCGTATTCAAACGTGTACAGGGCATATGTGCTGAAAGTGCCCACGACAAGCCGGTGCTTCGCAGCTTGGACCAACAGAATATAGCCGGTGACAGCCAGAGTAATCATTCCATATGAACGAGGCATAGGAAAGAATTGAGTGTTAGATCTCATGGCTGAAGGAAGACTCGTAACCGCAGAGTATGATATATACGATCTGATCTCAGTCCCAACTCAGGATGAGCATGGTTGAGGTGGACTCAAAAGACATCCCCCGGAAATGTTAACCTACTTATGTGCCAGCCACAAGCCAAGATAATACCGCTGCTGAATGTCTTTCTGCGGTTTGGCAGTAGCCTCGTCGACAATGTCATTGCACTTTTCGGCCCGAAGCGGAAGGTCCAATCGGCTGCTCAAGTTGTTTATGTATAGAGACTCTAACTGCATACGCAGCGTTGAAAGCCGTTGATGGTAACGGGCAAGGACGGAAGATTAGCGGTGTGACAACACGCATAGCAGCTGCTTGCATTGGTCGCCAGTAAGCGAGAGGATGCCACTCTTCGCGAATTTCCATCCTCGAACTTCACTCATCAAATACCGTCGTCAAACATGAATGTGTTCTTGCCAGCCTTGGATCTATTGAGGTCAAGTTTTATGTACTATATATACGGTAAAAATTGATTGTACGTCCCCAATGACGATTGACTGACGTATTGAGAGGGGTCTGTTAGAGACTATAAGTGTAGGCTGCTCGGTCAGGCCGCAAACCCGGCAACTTCGACACGGGCATGCCATTATTCACGGGCTGATCGAGGCTCAAAATCTTAACTTTACGCGTTGCTACCATTGGAGGGTACGCATGATTCGGCGCAATCAAAGAGTCTGGCCAAGTACTTGTGTACAGAAATCCGGAGAAGAATAAAACCAGGGAGGACCGAGAAAGTTACCATGCTGTCTCTTGTGTTATTCCATGGCACCAGGGGTATTCCGCAATCTTGGCGATGAGGAACATCGTGGCAAGCGACAAGTGGTCTAGAAATCCGATACTAAGGCTCGCGCAGCAAGGAGACTCACAGGCGGTCACATAGGACAGGCAGACTGGTTCCGTTACGACGCCACAAAATTGGAGGACCGCTTCTGTTACAGCGCCACGAACCGGGATCACAAGCGGAATGCGGGACAATTTGTTCTCTTGCCGCTTTACCCTAGCCCTCACTCGTGGACAGCATTGGCTCGCTATATCACTGCAAACACCTCTGGGCGCATGAGCTTCTCGTCAACCAACCCCTCGATCTGGTCCCTGAGCCAGTCACGTCCGTTTTGAGCTACACCCCCGAGTTCACCTTGGATTACATCCGGCGATGCCTGAGGGATGCTGTCCATGGTCGGAGGTTTCGTTTTCTGAAGTGCTTTGACCACAGCCTCTTTGAAATTGCACTCATCCCGTTCCTCCGCGCCGGCTGAAGCGTAGAACTTTCCTGCGTTTCTATAATATACTTCCGCGTTTCTCAGAAGCTGTGGAGCTGTATTACATGCTTGTGGATACAATATCGGAGGATACGAGAGCATATGAAGTCGCAGATTGATGTTTCCTCGCTCCAGATGGGTCTTGGCTAGATCCAGCGTATCAACGTTCTGAATCTTAGATGCTGTCGTGAAATGAGATTGTGCTTCTATCAATGTAGACCAAAGAAGTTGCGCGTGCGCTGCAACGATGTCAGGATTACCCCTCTCTGCAATGCCCGTGTATGAGTCCATGTCGACAAGAGTATCAGCTAGTAATACCAAAGCCTCCGCTAGGGCTGTGAGATGCTCTATCGATGATTGATCCGTTTTCGACTGGTTGAAGGCACTGTGAAGCCCACTCTTGTAATCTTCTATAGAAATGAGGCCAGATCGACACTGAAGCTGAAGACGGTTGCTCTCCAGCACCGCCATTGCTTGGTGCATTTCGAGGACGTCAGCTCCTACAAGGTCGCGGTCTTCTGGGCTGAGGGCTAGCCACCATGTTGACCGTGCATCCTCATAGAATTTTTCGATTATCTGTGGTGCTATCGGCAAATCTGGTGTGTCACCTGGTGTCCCCGGCAAATAGCTGTTGATTATACTGCAAAGCGTGCTCAAGGTGTTGATTTGTGCAGTGATGGTCTCGACCAGAGTGGCTGCAGTGACGGGCTCTACGACCCTAGCCCAACGCTCTTGATCAGATCCTCTATTTTCATCGAGGGAAGTATTGTCACTGGTGTGATGAGGCTGTCCTTCTTCGATGTCGATATTTTCACGAGTATGCAGCTCTTGCATGGACTCGAGCCAGGCCAGGTAGGCCTTCCTTTGAAGGTCCCAACAACGACTCCTGAAGTCGAGAGCGCGCTCGAGGCATTGAAATGCTTCACTGTCGTCCTGTTCATCGTCCTCTGCAATCTTTTCCGCTAAGTGGGTGAGAACCTGGGCCATATTGAAGAGAGTGTCGGCATTATCGCCGTCTAATGCCAGAGCCTGTTGGTGGGTGATGGTAGCCTGGCGGAGTATTTGCACGGTTTCCGCATCATCGAGGACTTGGGAGAAAGCCTCGTGACTTGCAATTTCTAGCTCTAAATGGGCTTTGTTGTAGGCGAGATCAAAGCTCTGGGGGAAGAGACCCAGCCCTTGTGAGTAGACCTCGAGTGCTTTGCGAGCAAATCGAAGAGATTTTTCAGGGTCACCCCCTCGGTGTTTCCCCATCGCCTGCTCATGCTCCGTTGCAGCAGCCTGATAAGCCTCTTCATCATGGGGAATCTAAAGTCATTGTTGTCAGTCGCACCAATTATGGTTCACTAGACATGAGCGGGCAACTACCTACAGCTTGTGGCGGTCCTTTCGACTTCTTGACCTTGGGTGGTCGGTATGGCGCCATGATGTGTGATCTATTGCACTATCGTGATTGATGCCGACCCAAAAATGCTGGCGTTGATCAGAGGTGTTGCAGTGTACCGTACGTAATGGCAGAATTTGACTATGGCAAGAGCCCAAAAGCTCAAGGCATTGCCTATCTCGTGAGGGCAGCTGGCTCGCAGCTGCTGTTCAGCTGGTCACTAACTAGAAGGGTCGTCGTCTTTTCCATCACATTGCTTCCCCGTTCCCTCCTCTCACACGCCCAAAATTCTTCATTGATTGATCGCTAAAGACTACAAACCTTCAAATATGGTACTCAGTGCTCTTACTCCGGAACCAAGCTTTTCGAGGGCGCGACAATGCATATGCAATCCCCAACCTGCCCACAAGCGCGACGTGCTGATATCACCGACTGCCTATCATGCATGCAGCGAAGCGGAAGGCGGCGACGTCCCTGAACGTTCACATCGCAAACCCCTGGCCTCGAACATGTCGTGACTTGAAACGGCTGACAGTTCCTCATAAGGAGAACTCGCAACAGTGATTCGATTGAATAGGATTTGACACGCGGCGAGATAACCTTGAGGCTACAGGCTTCGTGCAGGAGCTCCAGAGGCTCTAGGGACGGTCCGAGGGGACGTTGTAGTAATCTTGGCCATGTGAGGGCACCAGTTCACCAGTTCCACAGCAGACAGTCATAGCGCAATCCCACTCTCGTATGAAGGGAACTCTCACCGGGTAGAGCCCTGGAGGGATCCCGTGGAGCTCATTGTGATGTATCACTTTCTTGGCATTCAAAGAGAGTTGAGATACGCCGCCTTTGCTCACCTTGATGGTAGGTCCAGAGATTCGAAACGCTCAACGCGGTCAGCCTACCTACAGTCAACGTCGAGAGCACACCAAGGCCCATGCGTAGATTAAAACTCTTTACCTCGGTCACCACCATCAAAGCTTGAATCCTTATACTGTTCTTGGCATGGGACGTACGTACTGGGTTTTTGTGCACTATTACAAATCGTGAAAGGTCTGATCAGGTACCTGGTTTAATACACCTATTTCGTACCTATTTACGCCTGTCTACTACAGTACTTCGTACCCAGTCCCGGTCCCAACGATATCACCTCTCAGGATACGCGCAGCTGTCAATCAGCTCAGATGTGACGAGATATACTACTATCATGTGAGCTTGCAGTCTTCAGACCTTGTACAGGATCCATGAAATGGGAAGTGATGGGAGGCACTCGACTGCGGCATGACGTCGGCATTCCGACGCTGGGCTTTTGAGGTGCATTATCACAAGTAGGAGCCCTGACCTGCCCTGACTAGGAATATTTCCACACGAGGCAGGCCTGACATGTCCGACCGGCACCGTTGATCGGTCTTGGCCCACATTGTTCCTGCGACAACTCGAGCCGGGCTTGCAGCGGTTGGCCGCGACCGTTATCGCTTTGTGATGGTATTCTCCGAACCGTCGACAGAAGCGGCTCCGAAGAATTTGAGATGGGTCTGTTCTCGCGGCTAGTCATTCAACATCCATGACTTACGCATGGCGTTCGTTTGAAGTTCAGAGCCTCTGAGGTTTGTCGGGTGGGGGTTGGCATCGCTCCACGGCCACAATGATGCCCAAGGACCAGAACATAGCAGGGGCCACGCCATGTTGCGCAATGGTTTTCCAGGTCACAGATTGACAGATGAGGGGAAGAGACCAATTCGTGACTCTGATGCTTGCAGAAATCCCCGGCTGGCAAGCAGGCCTGTGCGAACATTCCGGGATAGGCGTTCGTGCTGCTCCTTGACCTGCATGCGCACAGACGGCCCAGAGACCGGATTACCAAGGGACGAACACTGCCCAGATCAGTGCTGTTCGAAAAACCTGGTGATAGCGAGTCGTATGCATTCGGTGATCACTGCATGGCGATAAGACTGGAAGTCCGTGTGTGCCTTAGCCATCGGGATATAACATGACTTGACTTCTATGAACTTTCCTGAGCCTAGAACTGACAGTTTGCGACATTGGATGGCTTCATACTCGTTGCAACATGATTCCACGAAATGTCGGCCAGTCCGATGTCACCGGTGACATTCCTCCTGCGGTATGGGCTACGCTCGATCATAGTAGCGATATTGGGCCCTCGATTGCTGCTGCCGTAGTGTGTATGGTCTTAGCGGTCACGTTCGTACTCCTTCGTGTCTATACGCGATGGTCTCTCATTCATCAAATGGGCCCGGATGACTACATGGCGATAGCTTCTCTGGTGAGCTTGTCAATGTGATGCTACCAAGGTGCAAACTGACCTCTTAAGTGTGGAGTGCTTGCAGTCGGAATTATCCAGTGCGTTCATACCAAATATGGGCTAGGAAGCCATATATACGACGTAGCTCGAGATGGAGATCTACCTATGTTCTTCCGAGTAAGCACCTTACAAAACCTCACTATCCCTTACGCCGTCTTAGCTAATGCAAATATAGACCTTCTGGTCTGGAGTTGTGTTCTATCAGATAACCCTCCTATGCGTTAAAACCACACTCTTCCTTCAATACTATCGCTTCATAAAACAAGTGGGAAAGTACCGACACATATATCTGACTATCATGGGCTTGGTCGTCTGCTGGTCGATTTCCCAAATCTTTACGATGATATTCTTATGTGTGCCGGTGCAAGGGTATTGGGATAAGAGCGTACCGGCGCAGTGCCTCCCGGAGACCACAGTCCAGATAACGAACGCGGTTGGGAATATCATCACAGACGTTATTGTATTACTCCTACCGATGCCCATCGTCTGGCGCTTGAACATCAAGCCCGCCCAGAAATATTCCTTGATCGGCATTTTCAGCCTCGGCTTTTTGTAAGTGATGATTTATACACATCTCCCACGCAAATGACATGGAAGCTAATGGCCTGGCCTGACCTGACCAGCACTTGCATCGTTTCTATCCTTCGACTGGTCAGGATGAGGATGCTGGAGGATATGACGATTGATTCGGTGCCGGTATCATGCTGGTCGCTGGCAGAACTGACCACCGGGGTCGTCTGCTCTACGCTACCGATGCTGCGCCCGCTCGCCAAGAAATACATCCCGGTCTTTAGGAGCACCATGAAAGCTTCGCGAGAGAAGATCTCATGGGACAGGAGGTATGGCCGATCCCACAAGACCGACACCGAGTCTGGACCGCGCAGCACGCACCCGCGATCCATGGGCAGTGAGGTGGAGCTCAAGGGGGAGGAGTCGGGATTTCCGATGGAGCTGCAACGATCGCCGTCCGATAGCCTTCGCTTGCCGATAGATGGCGCGGTTGCGTCGCGGTCGTCTTCGCAGTCTGCGCTTCAGTAAAAACAAGTCTTGATGGAATTCCTCATAGACGTATAGACGTATAGACGTGAAAAGCCATCTTACAGGACAGGTCCTAGAACAGAGTCGGGTTTCACACGCAAGTAGTATAGTTCGTTGAGACTTTACGGAGCCAGGGTTTTACGGCGCCGCATGACCTATGGACATACAGTTTCTTCCGCCTGTTCCTCTCCGATGGCTTCTTGGCCTTGGCCCCCCCGTGAAATTTATACTTCCTTCGGGGTGATCCGTAGATAGCAGATCGATAGCTATACATAGCCATGTCCACTGCGTCAACACATGTCTTTGTTCTCTTTTCACTGTTGCATAATTGCCGACTTTGGGACTTCCGATCGTCCACCACGTACTTGCATAGCTTCTCAGACCGCTTGAGCGACCGATGTGCTGGCATGTGGTCTTGACCTTGCTGAGGCCGCAAGCGTACGCCGCAACCTTGCTTGCTAGAAGTGCCAGTAGTTGCCCAGACGGTCTGGGATTGTCTCGAGAGTTTCAAGATCAAGTACATGGACCGTTGTGGCCATCTCAAATGCGAAAGGCAGGTGTAAGGCTGGACGTCATCCCCGGCGTATGGGTTCTTGACGTACAAAGCGGGTGCGGAGAGGCTCTATCTTCATGTCTAGTGCCAATGACTTAATAGATATCTATATATGCGGTCGCGAGAAATTTACATGTCCTCATTCCATCTTTGTGCACACGGAACCTTGGTGCTTTGGTAGGGAGGCGAGAGGGCCGGACCCTCAACCTGAACAATTACAGTCCATTCCGACTTCAACATTACTCGATCTACTCAATTCTGTCTGTACAAAACGCCGTCCCATCCTCGCTCAGGGCCTACCCGGCAATGGCCTCGGCCCAACGATCTGCCTCCGTCCCGCGCCAATACCCTGGCCCCCCTTATTCTGGCTATCACCACCCGTAAAGCCGCTCCACTGGCCAACGTCCCATCGTCCGCCGATCCCGCCACCAATGCCATCAACACCGTCACCAGACCGAGCGGCTTTGGCGGTTTCTTTCTGAGACTCCTCCCATTCCTGCTGTCGCTGCCGCTCCATCTCCATCTCGCGCTCAAGAAGTGACTTTCCGGCCCATCCACCAGCCTTGGTTTTAGCCTGAGACTGGACCCGACGGCGATCTTCTTCATCGCGCTCGGCAGTGGCACCCAGTTCGCGTGAGTATGTTTGTTGCGGCGCTTTGGGGGCGGGCGCTGGGTTCTTAGCCAGGAAACGGTCCGTCCTACTGGCGCTCTGTGCGGGAGACGGCACGGGCAAAGGCCGTGAGAAGGGAGAGTTGAAGCCGCTTGGCGTCTGGCTCTTAGCCTGACCAGGCACTGGGAGAGGCCTGCCCTCACCAGTCCTTTGTGCCTTCAGGGGCTGTGGTTGTGATTGGGCAGGTAGGGGCCTGCCCTCGCCAGTCCTCTGTGCCTTCAGGGGCTGTGTTTCTCCTGTACGGTGCGTCTTCACTGGTTGAGATTGAGGCACGGGCAGCGGGCGTGGCGGTGGTGGGGGAGGGTTCTCGTCCCGAGGTGACTTGGCTAGGAATTCGCGCTCATCCCGGACAGCCCACGAGTCCTGTCGAGTCGGCGGGGTATCAAGCCTGTTGAGTCTAGGCCTGCTGCGCGACCTGGCGCGGCTCTTAGACGCCTCCCGTCTCTGTGCTCGCTTTTGCCGCTCTTCTTCGTACTCTCGCTCACGTTGTCGAGCTAGTTCCAGCTCCTCTTCTAACTGCTTCACACGGTCTGCGTAGCCACCATCGTCTTGTTGCTGCTCTGCCTGGTATTGACTGAGGAATTGGCCTTGTAAGCGGGAATCTCCTCGACTTTTCGGGCGGTGACGTTCCTCGGCCATCTTTCGTTCGGCTTCTTCTTCCTCTTGACGTCGCTTTTCTTCCGTGAGCTTCCACTGCCTCTCCTCCTCCTCCCAGCGTCGCTTCTCCTCCTCGGCCTGCCGTTTTTCTTCTGCACGCAGCCGCCTTGTCTCCTCCTCCCACTTCCGCTCCTCCTCGATCCGAGCCCGTTCCTCTTCGGCCTCTAGCTCGGCCTGGCGCATGCGTTGTTGTTCCTCCATTTGTAGCCTTTGGCGTTCGGCTTCAGCCTCCTGCTCCTTCCGTCGTCGTTCTTTTTCGGCCAAGTTGGGGACGTGGGGGCTAGCACTAGTAATCTGCCGACGTCCTCCGAACGCGATACCCAGGTTTCCTTGACTGGCGCCTCCCATGTAGCCATACTGAGCAATATTCCACGCAGGGCTAGTAACCCCTTCGTGATTCTTCTTACTCCAGCTTGAGACGGTGGGCGACCCAACTCTTTCGGCTGGTGGGCTTTTCGTAGGACTCCAACGACCAGAACCAGAGCCACCTGTCCTAGCAGTAACCAAGGCAGGTCGCGAGCTCATACCCGGAGAAGTAGTGCTGGCGTTGGACATTCCTCGGCCTCTCGGAGTAGAGGGGCCTGTACTTTGGGGGCTAAGTACACTTCCCCCGCGGTTTCTCGCGCCAATGGCACTGGGGAAACTTGAAGGATTGGCAGAGCAGGCCGCTCGCGAAAAGGCACCGAGGCATTGAAGCACTTGGGCGGGATCTTTCTGCTCATATAAGTCGACGGTAAGGAACATATCGTGGTCTGGAAGGTTGAGGGGAGGGGCTTGGCAGGCTCGGAGGAAATGGGAGATATTTTCCATCTGGACGAAGGGCATGGCGGACTTCTTGAACTTGACGCCTGGTGGGCCGACGGCTAGATTGACGAGTCTAACACACATTGATCAGTAAACTGTGTGAGAAATCAGAGCGGACCAGTCGGACTTACTTGCAGAGAGCCACGCCATCCTTCAGACCTTCCAAAAGATCGCCCGAGGGGAGTCTTTCCCCCAATACCCTCTCTATCCACGATTGAACTTCTTTTGCGGCAGCAGGTGTATACTTGTCCAGGCGCATCTTGCGCAAGTCCTTGTCTAATGACGAAACGGAAGCCATAGTTGCGAGGCACCTGACAAATCAATTCTCGGGAAGATCTTGTTTTATGTTTTCAGTTGGTGTGATGGTAATCACAATTCCGCGGACGGTTTTGTTCAGATTTGATTATGTGGTGGTGCGCGGCGTTGTCGAGTAATGGTCGAACTTGGGGCGCAGTGGTCGCAGGAATGGTGGGATGAATGAGGTCAGACGTCACCAGCGAGACAAGCCAGTCCAGGGGTCTCTGTCCGGATCGGCAGCAGTGGCATAAACCGGTAGTCTAGGAAAAATATGTCTTGCGGTGATACTGTTACTAGGAGAGTCCATTAGAATGACACAGGAAGAGTGCACAGATAACTGGAGGAAAAGAGATGGAAGTTGAGCGAAAAGACAAATGGATTCCCAGAAATGCGATCGCGAGCTAAAACCCAGTATCGAGATGCCACTGTCAATGCAATGCCTGCGGTAAACAGGATGGCAGGGCTTCACCTATTTAGTGCAGATTGGTGCAAATGAGTGCGAGCCAAAGTGACGTTGAGCGGGCCGTTGGGCTGGAATGGGCGGATACACGCGGTAGCTAGTCCACTGGAAATTGCATGCTGGCACGTCCAGCACGCGCAAGCACGTCTGAATCGAGCCCCTCCAGCCACCCCTGTTTAATTGAATGCAGCCCCCACTCCTTGTTCCCAGCCACAATATACCACGATCTGCTCTATCGATAGGCCACTGGGTGGGATTCAGCCAGGACTATGCAGTGGCGGTGCCAACTTTCCAAGAGGTAGAGAGCATCATCGGCTTTATTACATCTGCCCTACCTAACTGTCGAAATCTGCCAACCTGCCATGTCAGCGAAGCAGATTGGTCCCATCCGCAAGGCGTGGTACCAGTGGAAGGCCCTGCGCCTGCCCTGGCGGAAGCGATTCCTGATAGGTAGGTCGCAATGTCGCATTCATCGACCGCAGCGATTCCATCATGGTCGAACCGAACTGACCCATCTTCCAACCAGGCCTCGATCTCCAAGGTAACACCTACTGGGAATTCACCCTCGCCCGCGGCGACGAAGCCTCGCAGCGTCCCCGCCGCATCGTACAATACCCGCGCTCGACACAGCTGTCCGAAGTGCGCGTGCCGCCGCAATGGCACCAATGGCTGCGGTACCAGCGTCCGCAACCGCCCTCCCTACAGGAGCAGCGCACCGATATCGCGCGCCAGCAGCGGATGAAAGCCCTGGCCGCTGAAGCGGACGCGCGGTGGGAGGCCAAGCCCAGTCTATTGGACATACCGGGTGCCGAGCGGGGACAGCCCGTGCCGCCGCTGAACACGTCGAAGAACCAGCCGCATGAGCGGGGTGCCGCCGAGGAGGTCATGCGGCAGGAGAAGGAGGAAGAGCCGGAGCCGGAGACTGCTTCGAGACCGGCGCCAAAGGAAGATCCGTGGAAGCGCGCAGCGACGGGGCCGGGCGAGACGTGGCAGCCCGCTGCTTGGAGTCCAACATCGACGCGGAAGCGGTAGCATGCCTCGGTCTGCCATTGTGCCAGCATCATGTTGTTGTATTTTCAGCTGTAACACTCTCTGTACCATCGCCTCTGTACACCTTACAATCAATAGATGAGCCATGAAATGACTTGAGCATTTGGTAATACAAAAACGTAATTGGTTCCGGATGCTATTGATTTCCTTGTACATGTACAAGCCCACTTCATGGATCTACTGTTTGAGGCCGGGGCCCCTCGATACCATCCCTGTTTGTGATAGTCTTCCCGACAAGTAGGAGATAATCATTCGCCTTCGGGGATTTTCCTAATGCCAATACAAACCCAGTGAATCTAGCTATGTGGACAATCTTGGTCATCGTAGGCAATCATTTTGCCAGATTCTTGCTGCCGGCAACTGAAGTAGATTTCATCCTCTGTGGCTGACTCCTTTCGTACTCAGCCGTCAAAACCGTTTCATCGATAGGCCTGTCGTCCTCTGCTCATCATCCCGTGCGAGCAATGCCAATTCTCAAAGTCGCTCGCTAGAATGCACCAACCAATTTAAAAAAAAAAAAAAAAAAAAAAAAAAAAAAAAAAAAAAAAAAAACGAAAAAAAAAAAAAAAAAAAAAAAAAAAAAAAAAAAAAAAAAAAAAAATAAAAACAAAATTTTTATATAATTAAATTAATATATAAAAAAA